>CP139501.1:202088539-202282738 GCA_021014915.2 Artemisia tridentata subsp. tridentata | reverse complement strand
TGATCTTGGAAATTCAGTTTCTTCAAGAGATAAGTTGAATGATCCTCATCATCAGTCCAGAACTGGCATTTTCACTTCTTCCTCATATGATGATGACTTCAACCCTTCAATTACTAATCAGGCATCCTCCATTGAAGTCAATCCCATTGCTACCAAGAGGATCAATACTGTTCATCCTCAGTCTTTGATTCTTGGAGATATTAATTCCCCTGTTCAGACAAGAAGTAAACTTCATCAACCCAAGTTTGGAGAATCTGCTTTTCTCAGTTATATATAGGATCAGTTGAGGAGCAATCATACTGATTATTTACATTGTCTGTATGCTTGTTTCTTATCTCAAGTTGAACCAACTAGCATAGCTCAAGCTCTTACTAATGATGATTGGATTGAGGCTATGCAAGAGGAGATGCAGCAGTTCCAGAATCAGAAAGTATGGATGTTGGTACCTCTACCTGCAGGAAAGCATGCTATTGGGACTAAATGGATTCTAAAGAATAAAAGGGATGCTAGGGGAATTGTGGTTCGAAATAAGGCTAGATTAGTAGCTCAAGGTCATAGACAAGAAGAGGGGATTGATTATGATGAGGTGTTTGCACCAGTAGCAAGAGTTGAAGCTATCCGATTGTTTTTGGCTTTTGCTTCCTTTATGGGGTTTGTAGTATATCAGATGGATGTGAAGAGTGCATTTTTGTATGGCAGGATTGAGGAAGAAGTTTATGTTACTCAACCACAGGGATTTGTGGATCCTCAGAATCCTAATTTGGTTTACATAGTGGTTAAAGCACTTTATGGTCTTCATCAAGCACCAAGGGCTTGGTATGCAAGGTTATTAGCCTTTTTGCTAAAACATGGTTACAGAAGAGGGGCTATTGATAAAACTCTTTTTATCAGAAAGAACTTCAAAGATATCATTCTGGTACAAGTTTATGTAGATGATATTATCTTTGGTTCCACTAATGAAGCCTGGTGCAGGGAGTTTGAAGAATTGATGAAGAGTGAATTTGAGATGAGTGCTATGGGTGAAATGACTTTCTTCTTGGGTCTTCAGGTTAAGCAGAAACCAGATGGGATCTTTATTTGCCAGGAGAAGTATGTTTATGACATGCTTAAGAAGTTTGATATGGAAAATGTGAAGATTGCTACAACTCCTTTTGAACGTCCAAAGCCTAAGTCTAATAATGAACCTGATGCTGTTGTTAATGTTCATCTTTATAGGTCTATGATTGGCTCACTCATGTATTTGACAGCTTCAAGACCTGATATCATGTTTGCTGTTGGTGCATGTGCTAGACATCAGGTTACACCATTGACTTCTAACCTAAATGCAGTTAAGAGAATCTTCAAGTATTTAAGAGGACAGCCAAAGATGGGACTTTGGTATCCAAAAGATTCTCCTTTTGTGTTGGAAGCCTATAGTGACAGTGATTATGCTGGGGCTAACTTTGATAGGAAGTCTACAACAGGAGGTTGTCAGTTTCTGGGTAGGAGGTTGGTTTCTTGGCAGTGCAAGAAGCAGACTATAGTGGCTACATCTTCTACTGAGGCAGAGTATGTTGCTGCTGCTAGTTGCTGTGGACAGGTGCTTTGGATGCAAAATCAGCTGTTGGATTATGGGTTCAACTATATGAACACTAAGATTTTTATTGATAATCAAAGTACTATGTGTATTGTTAAGAATCCTGTTTATCATCAAAGGACAAAGCATATTGAGATTCGACACCATTTCATAAGAGATGCTTATGAGAAGCATCTTATTCAGGTGGTTAAGATTCACACAGATGATAATGTTGCTGATCTGCTGACCAAGGCTTTTGATGGACCAAGGTTTAAACATTTGGTGGTCCATATTGGGATGGTAAATCCCTAGATACTGAGCTTAAGGGGAGGATTATTCTTGTTGTTGTTGTATATTTTCTATCTTTCTTTCTTTCTTTTGATTTCTTTTCTTATTTTCTTTTCTTTTGGTGTGTTTCTGATTTGTTTTTCTTAGTAAAAAAAATAAAAAAAAAATAAAAAAATAAAATAAAAAATAAAAAAATATTTTCTTTGTATATTTTGTGTGCTAATAAGTGGTTTTGAGCAACACCTTGCAGGTACAGTGTTGGTGTTTACACCTGCACAATAAATGGTGCTCAACTCACCATGTCTTGCAGACAAGAAAAAGTTGACTCACCATGAGGGTACGGCTCTGGTGTGATAATCAAATCCGTTTATAGCTGTAATAGCTTGCTCAAAGCTATAGGGTATTTCAACTCACCCATGATTCAGTTCTGAGAGTTGAAAATGGTTCTCAATTCACCATGGATGTAACCCTTTATGGGATCCAAAGGATTGGCTAGTCCACAAAAGTATGGTTTGTGGTAAAGACACTTGGTATCCATATTTGGTATTCAATTCACCAAGGTTCAGTTGAAACCAAAGAATTGGCTAGTCCTGAGCAAACGGCTACAGGTAAAGACAAGTCAAATCCGTTTATAGTTGCTGATTTGCTAATAAATCAGATGGTTATCAATGTACCATGGTCTAACACACCTAAACATTGGCTACTCCAGTAGTGATGGCTATTGGTAAAGAGACATCAAATCCATTAATTTTCAATGATTCACCTCTCACAGGAGTTAACACACCTGGATGTGATGAGAATAGTATGAAACTTAAGTGATTTGATGTACATATTGTCAAAGTAGCAGTCAAGTTCAAGTGAATGTTATGGTGACCAGTCAATATGTTTTGAAGAAGATTTCCTATTCCTGCTGAACTATTGAAGTTGCTGCTGGATGCTATAGAGGTTGGAATCTTGCAAGTTATTGAAGTTGCTGCTGGTTACTAATTATTGCTGCTGCTAAGTCGCAGTCCTCAAGCCTGAGAAGTTCAAAGCTCTATCACGTTGGAATCTTGCAGGTTAACCTAGTCAACCTCAAGATTAGGGGAGGATTGTTAGGATCTCTGGGAAATAAGAGTTTCTGATGAGGCGAAAAGTGTACCGCTTTTAAGGGGTCATTTAAGCCCGAAATCGTATTTATTTGATCAAATATTGCCCTAAATCGTTCCTTTTGTCATTTTAGGTACTTTTGAGGAGAAATCTGGAAAAGGAGGCATTTTGGACGTTTTTGGAGCATAAAAGTGAAGAAAACGGCAAAGTCTCAAAATTGTGCTGAAAGTCACCTTTGACGGCGTCAACATTAACTCCAGACGGCGTCATGCTTTGGCAAGAAAAGTTGGATGTGAAATTTACTCATGACGGGCCAGTGAGTTTGCATGAGAATTCTGACGGCGTCACGCTTTAACTAAATCAAGGGCGTCACGGCTTAAATCATAAGGGGACGGCGTCACGTTATAGGTCCGACGGCGTCAAGCCTTGATAAGCCAGAATGGATTTTTGAAGAGCTAAAGAGGGACGGCGTCAAGAAGGTCACCCGGGAACCCTAAAAGCGGCGAGGTGACGGCGTCACAATGCATAATGTGACGCCGTCAGATGTCAAAGTCTATATATAGTTTTCTAATTTTTTGTCATTAGAGGAGAGCTTAGTGTGTGGAATTTTGGGATAAAACCCTAAGACGATTTTAGCTACTTTTTCAGGGCTTCTTGCCTTGAGATCTTCCATGTTTCATTGAAAGATAAGTTATCAATTAATCATTCAATATGTCTATGTGTTGTTTGATTCTATCTTATGCTTGTCTTTTGTTTAACATGTTAGGCTAATTTTATCTTGTGTTTGCTTAGATCTAATGAAACCTAGCTATTGATTATTGGTTGTTAGTGTGTTGTTAGTTGTATTGGATGATTGTTTATCTATGTTAGGCTTAAGAAAACTGGCTAACTTCCTATTCGGTAACTTGCTTGAACGTCTTAAGAAACATGAACCAAACGCGTACTAAAGGTTTTTATGGTTGTATTTAATGCATAAGCGAATTCTAGTGATCCCATGTTAGGAGCTTCCTAGCCGGCTCGACATAGGAGTGAAGTAGGAGCTTGTAGAGTTTGGGGAAGTAAGTACGCCACCCCACGAATGGTATTAAGGAATACACCCGTCATCCACGCGACTAATACACACTAATTAACCGGTAAAAGATAGTTAGGGAGTAAGGAAATCTAAGTAAACACATTTCTCCACACATAAGTTTCTCACCACTTTTCATTTTTGTTATTTTATTTTATTTGCATTTGTAGTAATTTGGGTTAGTTGACTAGCAACTAATTCCGCCCACTCCTTCAAAACCCGAGATTTTACTTGCTTTCATAAAATATAAAAACATAAAAAAGAATCTTCCTCAACCCTTAGACCTAATTAGAGTAGCCTTTCACACCTAACGAACACTATTCCCTGTGGAGAACGATCAATCCCCCGTACTTACCACTACACTATACTACATCGGTCAGGTACACTGCCTGGTGGGGTTGTAAGCCTCTTGAGATCCCTCGAGAGGTAAAACCTGTTGTAAGGTTGCAAAACCCACGCATCAAGTTTTTGGCGCCGCTGCCGGGGAATAGTTATTGTTTAGGTTGAATTTTTATTTTATTAGGTCTACTCGCTAGATTCTTTTCTAGTGAGATTTTTATTTTATTTTTCTAGGATTTTCTTTAGTCTATCTTTTTCTTTGTGTCTTTGTTCGTAAAAGAAATTTCCATTGACTCTTCCGTTCACCATTATGGAGTACGCGAATCCACCATACCACCAACCACAAAGGCCATTCTACCCTATTGACAT
Source organism: Artemisia tridentata subsp. tridentata (assembly GCA_021014915.2). Classification (NCBI taxonomy): domain Eukaryota; kingdom Viridiplantae; phylum Streptophyta; class Magnoliopsida; order Asterales; family Asteraceae; genus Artemisia; species Artemisia tridentata. The sequence continues at coordinate 202,278,029 of CP139501.1, read as the reverse complement.
CTCGAATTTCAAACAATATCGAGATGAACCCATATATGATGCATGGACTCGTTTTAGAAATTTACTCCGAAAATTCCCTCATCATAGTTTCGCTTTAGCATCCCTAACCCGAACCTTTTACTATCGTGTTGGCCAATATGACCAAATGCGCATTGAGGATTTTGCCAATGGGGACTTTAGGGAATTAAGTGCTGAAGAAGCATGGGATGCCATAGAAGATTGTGCCCAATATTATTATAGGGTAGACAACCCAACAAACGTTAGTACAAGTCAATTGAATATAAATTTCCTGGATCATGAAACAAGTTTGTTTGGGGATGAATACATTAGTGTTGAGATACCTAAGTGGTTGTCATGTAATGCCATAGTACAAAACGAACACATAGGTGACCTTGATGTGATGAAGGATCTAGCCGAGCATGATCACATTGATCAAAAAGACCTAGGTTTTATGATCGATGACGATGAATCTCAAGAAACACATGATGAATCTTTTGGGCAATTTGAATATAGCAGTCAGAATATTGAGGATGATCCTTATGATTCGGATATAGAAGTTGAGATGCCTAGAGAAGCACTTGAGATACTAGGGAAAATGTTAGGTTTAAATTCTACCAAAACCTATGATGAGGATATAGGTGATCTTGACACAAGGAATGATGAGGTAAGTAACATAAGCCCACCAAGTACCCCACAAGTCCTACCATCAATTGAGGCACACACACCGCCCGTGACTTACCCGGAAGAAGTTGAGGAGACTATAGGAACCCCAATAGAGGTAGAGCCCTTGTACCAAACACAACTAGAAGAAGTATGTTTGAATACTTGTGATCACAACCTTACTCTTAGTTCTATGGAAGTTCCTAGTTTTGGTGAACCGGAGCCTCAGCCAAAACCGTTACCTAATCTTCCATCCTTAGATGTGAATTTAGGAATTGAAAAAGGTCCCGATCCACCCATCAAACCATGTAGTCCGGGTAATGTTAAGATTAAGGTAGTAGACTCTAGGCCATGTGGAGTGGAAGCTAATATAGGAGTGAACCGTGACCTTACATACATACATCACCCATTTATGATTGATCACAAGAAACATTATGGGTTTAAACCGGGTTTATTAGGTCAAAGTGGATTCTTAACTTGGAGTCTCTCGAAGTTGATAGAGGATGATCCCTTTCTAGGAGAAAACTTCAATTCACCCATTGACCCAATTGAACTAAGTAAGGTTATGATGATTGGATCCCACATCTTTGAGCATATAATTCATCCACCACTCTTTCCTCACGTGGCATACTTCCACCAAGATGGTGTGTATCGCTACTTTCACCCACACTTAATCCTAAGTGTAGGGAAAACCTCCCCTATTTCCGTTAAATAAGGGTAGAGTCAGGCTCGTGACTCGAACAAAAACAAGCGCTCTTGGGAGGCAGCCCATGCTTTATTTGCTTTGTGTGTTTATTTATTTGTTTGTTTGTTTTTATTTGTTTCCGTATGTGTGTTTAATTTTTATTCTTATTGATTCATGTTCAAAAACTAATTTGTGAAAATGCTTTATTTTGTTTTTAACTTCGTCTTAACTACATATAAAGGTATTTTGCAAAAGATAAGTGTAAGGGAAAGTCAAATCGGTTTATTAGAACACATATGAACATGAATCGTAATAATAATAAATTAACATACATATTCGTATGTGTTTGAGTCAAATGCTTGTATCGAGTCATAATGATGTTTTGCAGAATTTCCAGGAAGTAAGGTAAAGGTTTTTCCAGAAATTTTCCGGAAACTTAAAATGAAAATTTTTGTCAGGTCATTTCTGACGGCGTCAGGGTTTATAACCTGACGGCGTCAGATTTAATTTTCAGAAATTTTTGAAAGTTTTGTTTTTAGAAAAGTTTTTATTAAAATCTCCAACTTATAATCTCCAGGAATCTGCAAAGTTATCATTCCACAAGCATTATATCCTTATATATAGATTTTATCCCGCCGATGTTATGCAGGTTTTCGTGTTTGTTTTCTCAGGTTCAACAGGTTATTTTGGACAAGGAAATGTTTTGAATCAAGCTTATGGCGATGCATTAGTCATGGAGCTTCAACATTCTCTTTGGAGGAAGATTTAACCGTGTAATTTCATTATCCAACGAGCGAATCAGGGGAGTATTTGATTTCATTCTTTTACTTTTTCTTTTACATCTTGTTATTTGAACATTAGGGACAATGTTCATCTTAAGTGTAAGGGGAGGGTAAAAGTACGATTTTAGAGAATACAATTGCGTTTGATTTTTGTTTATTTAATAGTAGATGTGTAATAAAACTGAGAGAAATACTTGTTAAGGTAATTTTAGTGCCAAATTTAAAATTTTTTACAACATATAAGAGTGAAACTTTGATCTTAATGAGCGTCTCATGGATAGGAGTTATATGACTAGCACAAAAAACCGTACCACTAAAAAATTTTCCACCCCCAAATATGTGAGGTTCGCCCCTAGAATTGGTAGGAAAAGCATTTATGCTATGATGTGTGTACCGGTAGCACTTAGATTCTAGAACTTGCGTTAGGACCATTCCGAGGCCACAAGTGAGACTACATTCGTGTAGTTAGATTTACTACATGATAAGAGGCATTAGGATTAACCCATGTTTTACACCTGTGTTTTTGTTATAATTACGTTGGCTACATTGGTCAAGTAATTCTCCCACACCCTTTGCGTTGTACTCATTTTTAGTACACGATACCCCTAGTACACCCCTCAGAGCCTATCTTTTCGTTTCGACCTTTAAGCATTTTACTTAAAGGAAGAATTTGTTACACCCCACTTAAATGTACACCCAAATCGCCTTAGCCTACCTTGTATGCACTCATCTTTAGTGCATTATTGTGACAACATTTGTTTAAACCCAAGTTAATTATCTAGTTGATTACATGGTTGCTAAGTCGAGTCATATCCTTGTACATATTGTTTTGGGACGATTGGGACTCATGGGTAAAGTACTAGTGTAATGGAGTAATGGGGAAGAACATCATTTATTACCCCCATATGTGCTAAATGTTTTAAAAGTACTCCAAGTTTTTCAATTATCTTAATTCGAGTCATTAGAATAGTTATTTGTAAAGTTATATAAAAGTTCAAGTGTAAGGGGATGCAATGCCCCTATGATGTATTATTTTGGATGGTAGGGTAAAAGTGTATGCAAAAAAAAAAAAAAAAAAAAAAAAAAAAAAAAAAAAAAAAAAAAAAAAATCGAAAAAAAAATCAAGAAAAATACAAAAAAATGAGAAAAAGAAAAATAGAAAAAACATACGGACTACCATCCCGTTTCATTTTATGTTTATTTTATGTTTATGTTTTGTTATTTTCTTTCATTAGCTTAAGATCGAGTCTAGTCTTGGCTTAGCAACATTGTATAGTACATGTAATTGATCAAGATCTTTAACTCGCCACCAGTAAAATATCCCGTATCCAACAAAACCGTGTTTTCCTTTTCCCTACACCTAACGTTATAACCCATTTAAAAGCCCTCTTTGATAGTTTATCTTAGGTGCTTACGCCTAGTGGAGGAGGTTTTCGATCCTTTCCCAAGCCTATGGTAATCTATTTGCTATGACAGGTAGTGAGAGATATTATCCGTTTTCATTTATGAGATTTATTTTGATGACACTTGAGAGATGTGAGTATCTAAACACTACTTGTGAGGTGCTAGTATGTAATCTCCGTGCTTATTATGATTGAAGTGGAACGATTATTTGTTGTAATTACTTTTATGTTTGCATTAAATGACCCCTAACTTGTATTTTGATTAGAATAAAAGCGCATTTGCTTGAGGACAAGCAAATCTCAAGTGTAAGGGTATTTGATGAGGCGAAAAGTGTACCGCTTTTAAGGGGTCATTTAAGCCCGAAATCGTATTTATTTGATCAAATATTGCCCTAAATCGTTCCTTTTGTCATTTTAGGTACTTTTGAGGAGAAATCTGGAAAAGGAGGCATTTTGGACGTTTTTGGAGCATAAAAGTGAAGAAAACGGCAAAGTCTCAAAATTGTGCTGAAAGTCACCTTTGACGGCGTCAACATTAACTCCAGACGGCGTCATGCTTTGGCAAGAAAAGTTGGATGTGAAATTTACTCATGACGGGCCAGTGAGTTTGCATGAGAATTCTGACGGCGTCACGCTTTAACTAAATCAAGGGCGTCACGGCTTAAATCATAAGGGGACGGCGTCACGTTATAGGTCCGACGGCGTCAAGCCTTGATAAGCCAGAATGGATTTTTGAAGAGCTAAAGAGGGACGGCGTCAAGAAGGTCACCCGGGAACCCTAAAAGCGGCGAGGTGACGGCGTCACAATGCATAATGTGACGCCGTCAGATGTCAAAGTCTATATATAGTTTTCTAATTTTTTGTCATTAGAGGAGAGCTTAGTGTGTGGAATTTTGGGATAAAACCCTAAGACGATTTTAGCTACTTTTTCAGGGCTTCTTGCCTTGAGATCTTCCATGTTTCATTGAAAGATAAGTTATCAATTAATCATTCAATATGTCTATGTGTTGTTTGATTCTATCTTATGCTTGTCTTTTGTTTAACATGTTAGGCTAATTTTATCTTGTGTTTGCTTAGATCTAATGAAACCTAGCTATTGATTATTGGTTGTTAGTGTGTTGTTAGTTGTATTGGATGATTGTTTATCTATGTTAGGCTTAAGAAAACTGGCTAACTTCCTATTCGGTAACTTGCTTGAACGTCTTAAGAAACATGAACCAAACGCGTACTAAAGGTTTTTATGGTTGTATTTAATGCATAAGCGAATTCTAGTGATCCCATGTTAGGAGCTTCCTAGCCGGCTCGACATAGGAGTGAAGTAGGAGCTTGTAGAGTTTGGGGAAGTAAGTACGCCACCCCACGAATGGTATTAAGGAATACACCCGTCATCCACGCGACTAATACACACTAATTAACCGGTAAAAGATAGTTAGGGAGTAAGGAAATCTAAGTAAACACATTTCTCCACACATAAGTTTCTCACCACTTTTCATTTTTGTTATTTTATTTTATTTGCATTTGTAGTAATTTGGGTTAGTTGACTAGCAACTAATTCCGCCCACTCCTTCAAAACCCGAGATTTTACTTGCTTTCATAAAATATAAAAACATAAAAAAGAATCTTCCTCAACCCTTAGACCTAATTAGAGTAGCCTTTCACACCTAACGAACACTATTCCCTGTGGAGAACGATCAATCCCCCGTACTTACCACTACACTATACTACATCGGTCAGGTACACTGCCTGGTGGGGTTGTAAGCCTCTTGAGATCCCTCGAGAGGTAAAACCTGTTGTAAGGTTGCAAAACCCACGCATCAGTTTCATTGTTGCTGCCGATAGTGTTAAGCTGGTTCCTGCCGATATCTTTGGTTCCTGCTGAAAGCTCATTGCTGCCGACAGTGTTATCTTGTTTCTACCGAAGGTGTTTGTTACTGCGGATAGTATTGTTTGTTATCCGTATATTTAGAATGTTTGTTAAGATTTATTTTTAGAAGAGATTGTTGTTTATCTCTTCACACGTTTTCTTGTAGAACGGGTTAGGGTTAGGTCATCTTGTTAGTATAAAAGATAAACCCGTCTATGAGTTTATGTACGCCTTTAACGTTTTCAATATTCAATATCACAATTCCTAGTTCATAGTTTGATCCATAGAGGATCATTGTCGTTTAGAGTTTTCTTCTTTATTATACTTGCTGTTTAGTTTCCGCATAAACGCTTGTATAGCATACAGAGGTTCTTGTTTATACCAAGCTCAATCAAGCTCGAAGTACTCGATCCTACAAGATTCTTTTTGTATTTTTATATTTTTTATAAAAGCAAATAAAATCTCGGGTTCGAAGGAGTGGGCGGAATTAGTTGCTAGTCAACTAACCCAAATAACTACAATTGCAAATAAAATAAAATAACTGAAAATGAAAAGGTTGTGGAACTTATATGGGGAGAAATGTGTTTACTTAGATTTCCTTACTCCCTAACTATCTTTTACCGGTTGATTAGTGTGTATTAATTGCGTGGATGACGGGTGTATTCCTTAATACCAATCGTGGGGTGGCGTACGTACTTCCCCAACTCTACAAGCTCCTACTTCACTCCTATGTCGAGCCGGCTAAGAAGCTCCTAACATGGGATCACTAGAATTCGCTCATGCATTAAATACAACCAAATAAACCTAGTACGCATTGGTTCATGTTTCTTAAGACGTTCAAGCAAGTTACCGTATAGGAGGTTAGCCAGTTTTCTTAAGCCTAACATCGATAAACAATCATCCAATACAATTAATAACACACTAACAACTAATAATCAATAGTTAGGTTTCATTAGATCTAAGCAAACACAAGATAAATCCAGCCTAGCATGTTAATCAAAAGACAAGAACAAGATATAATCAAACAACACATAGACATATTGATTTATTAAATGATTACTTATCTTCAATTAAACATGGGAGATCCAAGGGTATAAAAACCCTTAAAAATGGCAGAAATTCGTCTTAGGGTTTCTCCTTACAAAGTTGCACACTAATGACTAAAAATTGCAAAACTATATATAGAGTTTAGTGGCTGACGGCGTCACGTTGTAGATCTTGACGCCGTCACCTCGCCGTGTCTAGGGTTCCCGGATGGCCTTCCTGACGCCGTCCCTCTTTAGTGCTCCAAAATCCGCTCTGGCCTATCAAAGGTTGACGCCGTCAGAAATGAGCTTGACGTCGTCTCTCTTTAACTTAAACCGTGATGGCCTTGATCATCTTAAAGGGTGACGCCGTCAGACTTTCCATTGCAAAACTCTCTGGCGCGTCTCATGTATTTTTCATATCCACCTCTTTTGCTAAGCCATGACGCCGTCTAGAACAATCCCTGACGCCGTCAAAGGTACTTTTCCAACCGATTTTGAGACTTTGTCGTTTTCTTCACTTTTATGCTCCAAAAACGTCCAAAATGCGTCCTTTTCCAGATTTCTTCTCCAAAGTACCTAAAATGACAAAAGGAACGATTTAGGGCAATATTTGATCAAATAAATACGATTTAGGGCTTAAATGACCCCCTAAAAGCGGTACACTTTTCGCTTCATCAAATACCCATACACTTGAGATTTGCTTGTCCTCAAGCAAATGCGCTTTTATTCTAATCAAATTACAAGTTAGGGGTCATTTAACACTAATATAAAAGTAATTACAAAAATAGTCGTTCCACTTTAATCATAATAAGCACGGAGATTACAAACTAGCACCTCACAAGTAGTGTTTAGATGCTCACATCTCTCAGGTGTCATCAAAATAAATCTCATAAAAGAAAACGGATAATATCTCTCACTACCTGTCATAGCAAATAGATTACCATAGGCTTAGGAAAGGATAAAAAACCTCCTCCACTAGGCGTAAGCACCTAAGATAAACTATAAAAGAGGGCTTTTACATGGGTTATAACGTGAGGTGTAGGGATATGATAAACACGGTTTTGTTGGATAAGGGATATTTTACTGGTGGCGAGTTAAAGATCTTGATTAATTACATGTAAAATATGACGTTGCTAAGCCAAGACTAGACTCGACTTAAGCTAAAAACAAAATAACAAAAACATAAAATAAACATAAAATGAAACGGGATGGTAGTCCGTATGTTTTTTCTACTTTTCTTTTTCTCATTTTTTGTATTTTTCTTGATTTTTTCGATTTTTTTTTTCATACATTCTTTCCCTACCATCCAAAATAATACATCATAGGGGCGTTGCATTCCCCTTACACTTGAACTTTTACATAACTTTACAAATAACTATTCTAATTACTCGAATTAAGATAATCGAAACACTTGGAGTACTTTTAAAATATTTAGCACATATGGGGGTAATAATGTTGTTCTTCCCCATTACTCCATTACACTAGTACTTTACCCATGAGTCCCAATCGTCCCAAAACAATATGTACAAAGATATGACTCGACTTAGCAACCATGTAATCAATTAGATAATTAACTTGGGGTTTAAACAAATGTTGTCACAATAATACACTAAAAATGAGTGCATACAAGGTAGGCTAAGGCTATTTGGTTGTACATTTAAGTGGGGTGTAACAAATTCTTCTTTTAAGTAAAATGCTTAAAGGTCGAAACGAAAAGATAGGCTCTGAGGGGTGTACTAGGGGTATCGTGTACTAAAAATGAGTACAACGCAAAGGGTGTGGGAGAATTACTTGACCAATGTAGCCAATGTAATTATAACAAAAACACAGGTGTAAAACAATGGGTTAATCCTAATGCCTCTTATCATGTAGTAAATCTAAGTACACGAATGTAGTCTCACTTGTGGCCTCGGAATGGTCCTAACGCAATTTCTAGAATCTAAGTGCTACCGGTACACACATCATAGCATAAATGCTTTTCCTACCAATTCTAGGGGCGAACCTCACATATTTGGGGGTGGAAAAATTTTTAGTGGTACGGTTTTTGTGCTAGTCATATAACTCCTATCCATGAGATGCTCATTAAGATCAAAGTTTCACTCCTATATGTTGTAAAAAAAATTTTAAATTTGGCACTAAAATTGCCCTAACAGGTATTTATCTCAGTTTTATTACACATCTACCATCAAACATACAAAAATCAAGTGCAATTGTATTCTCTAAAGTATCGTATTTTGACCCCCCCCCCTTACACTTAAGATGAACACTGTCCCCAATGTTCAAATAACAAGATGTAAAAGTAAATAAGGTAAAAGAATGAAATCAAATACTCCCCTGATTCGCTCGGTGGATAAAGGGGTAACATGGTAAGATCTTCTTCCAAGAGAATGTAGAAGCTCCAAGACTAATGCATCGCCATAAGCTTGATTCCACATACATCTCCTTGTCCAAAATAACCTGTTAAACCTGAGAAAACAAACACGAAAACCTGCATAACATCGGCGGGATAAATTCTATATAAGGGTATAATGCTTGTGGAATGATTATTTTGCAGATTCCTGGAGTTTATAAGTTAGAGATTTAATAAAAACTTTTTATGAAAACAAAACTTTCAAAAATTTCAGAAAATTAAAACCTGACGCCGTCAGGTTGTAAAGCCTGACGCCGTCAGAAATGATCTGACAGAATTCTCATGTTAAGTTTCCGAAAAATTTCTGGAAAAACCTATACCTTACTTCCTGGAATTCCTGCAAAATATCATTATGACTCGATACAAGCATTTGACTCAAACAAATACTAATATGTATGTTAATTTATTATTGTTATGATTCATGTTCATTTGTTCTAATAAACCGATTTGGATTTCCCTTACACTTATCTTTTGCAAAATACCTTTATATGTAGTTAAGACGAAGTTAAAAACAAGATAAAGCATTTTCACAATTTATTTTGAAACATGAACCACAAACAATAAAAATTAAACATGCATACGGAAACAAATAAAATCAAATAAACAAACAAACAAATAAAGCTTGGGTTGCCTCCCAAGAAGCGCTTGTTTTTGTTCGAGTCACGAGCCTGACTCTACCCTTATTTAACGGAAATAGGGGAGGTTTTCCCTACACTTAGGATTAAGTGCGGGTGAAAGTAGCGATACACACCGACTCGGTAGGAGTATGCCACGTGAGGAAAGAGTGGTGGATGAATTATATGCTCAAAGATGTGGGATCCAATCATCATAACCTTACTTAGTTCAATTGGGTCAATGGGTGAATTGAAGTTTTCTCCTAGAAAGGGATCATCTTCTATCAACTTCGAGAGACTCCTAGTTGGGAATCCATCTTGACCTAATAAACCCGGTTTAAACCCATAGTGTTTCTTGTGATTAATCATGAATGGGTGATGTAAGTATGAAAGGTTATGGTTCACTCCTATGTCAGCTTCCTCTCTACAAGGCTTAGAGTCTACTACCTTCAACATAAAACTACCCGGACTATATGTTTTGATGGGTGGGTCGGGACCTTTTTTAATTCCTAAATTCACATCTAAAGATGGAAGATTAGGTAACGGTTTTGGTTGAGGCTCCGGTTCATCAAAACTAGGAACTTCCATAGAACTAAAAGAAAGGTTATGACTACAAGTATTCAAACCTATTTCTTCTAGTTTTGTTTGGTCCAAGGGTTCTACCTCTATTGGGGTTCCTATAGTCTCTTCTACTTCTTCTGGGTAAGTCACGGGTGGTGTGTGTGCCTCGAATGATGGTAGGACTTGTGGGGTACTTTGTAGGTTTGTGTTATTTACCTCATCCTTCCTTGTCTCTATATCAATTATATCCACATCATGTGTTTTAGTAGAATCTAACCCAAACATGTTCCTAAGTATCTCAAATCCTTCTCTAGCCATTTCAAGTTCTAAGTCCGATTCGTAAGAATCTTCCCCGATAACATGATTACTATGTTCAATTTGCCTAAAGGATTCACCATTTGTTCCTTGAGATTCAAAGTCATTGATCATAAAACCTAGGTCTTTTTGCTCAATATGCTCATGTTCGGCTAAATCCTCCTCAATTGTTTCCTCAAGTTGTGATGTATACGAACCCATTAATTCATTAAACTTATGGTTCACGGTTAGGAGGCTTTCCTCAAAATTTTTCCAAAGGGTCTTATTAAAAGGAGTTGATCCTAACAATGATTGTTTAATAGAAGCCACACATGCACATAATTCATCAAACCTATCAAACTTTATACCCATCTCCTCTTGTATATATGTAAGATCACTTAAAAATTCATTGGAACAACAGGAAGCAAATTTATCCGTGTAAAGTAATTGTTCCTCTATTGTTAATGATCTAAATGTAATTTCATCCGCCATGGTGACAAATGAAAATGGTTTTACAAACAAAGGGCACAAAGAAAAAGATAGACTAAAGAAATCTAATAAAAAGAAAAATAAAAATCTCACTAGAAAGGAATCTAGTGAGTAGACCTAATAAAATAAAAATTCAACCTAAACAATAATTATTCACCGGCAGCGGCGCCAAAAACTTGATGCGTGGTTTTGTGACCTTACAACAGGTTTTACCTCTCGAGGGATCTCGAGAAGCTTGCAATCCCCACCAGGCAGTGTACCTGACCGATGTAGTATAGTGAAGTGGCAAGTACCGGGGGATTGATCGTTCTCTAGGAGAATAGTGTCGTTAGGATTGAAAAACTACTCTAATAGGTCTAAGGGTGAGGGAAAATTCTTTTTGTATTTTTATATTTTTTATAAAAGCAAATAAAATCTCGGGTTTGAAGGAGTGGGCGGAATTAGTTGCTAGTCAACTAACCCAAATAACTACAATTGCAAATAAAATAAAATAACTGAAAATGAAAAGGTTGTGGAACTTATATGGGGAGAAATGTGTTTACTTAGATTTCCTTACTCCCTAACTATCTTTTACCGGTTGATTAGTGTGTATTAATTGCGTGGATGACGGGTGTATTCCTTAATACCAATCGTGGGGTGGCGTACGTACTTCCCCAACTCTACAAGCTCCTACTTCACTCCTATGTCGAGCCGGCTAAGAAGCTCCTAACATGGGATCACTAGAATTCGCTCATGCATTAAATACAACCAAATAAACCTAGTACGCATTGGTTCATGTTTCTTAAGACGTTCAAGCAAGTTACCGTATAGGAGGTTAGCCAGTTTTCTTAAGCCTAACATCGATAAACAATCATCCAATACAATTAATAACACACTAACAACTAATAATCAATAGTTAGGTTTCATTAGATCTAAGCAAACACAAGATAAATCTAGCCTAGCATGTTAATCAAAAGACAAGAACAAGATATAATCAAACAACACATAGACATATTGATTGATTAAATGATTACTTATCTTCAATTAAACATGGGAGATCCAAGGGTATAAAAACCCTTAAAAATGGCAGAAATTCGTCTTAGGGTTTCTCCTTACAAAGTTGCACACTAATGACTAAAAATTGCAAAACTATATATAGAGTTTAGTGGCTGACGGCGTCACGTTGTAGATCTTGACGCCGTCACCTCGCCGTGTCTAGGGTTCCCGGATGGCCTTCCTGACGCCGTCCCTCTTTAGTGCTCCAAAATCCGCTCTGGCCTATCAAAGGTTGACGCTGATGAACTCAAATAAGTACATTTTATTACTATCATTTATCCTATTAATTTGACTTGTTTTATTATATTATGTATGAGGATTGATACTTAATCGTTTACTTTTGTAATTCTCAGGTAAAAACAAGCATTTAGTGAAACTTAGCGATTTTGGACTAATTATGGAGCAAAACATGCAAGAAGTTAAGAGTCTACTGAAATGAAGAAGATCAAGACTAATCTGCTCCAGATGCGCCGCATCTCACTCATTACATACGGCGCATCTATATTAAGATTCCACCAGATACGATCCAAGATACAAGAGGACATGCGCCGCATCTAATCATGGAGTTACGCCACATCTTCTGGCGGTGTACGAATATTCCTGAATATTATAATCTTGGACCCCACGCGAAGTTAAGTCAATGCGCCGCATCTACTTACTAGATGCGCCGCATCTTCCCTCAGACAGAAACTATAAATACCCCAAGACCAGACGAATTTCCAGAAGGAATATATTAGATTCGAAGACCGAAGCAGCAGAACCCTAGGACGAATTCAGTCAAGGAGGCAGCACAAGACACACCAAACGAAGATACAAGAGCTGTAAGAAGGTGCTGCATGTGTTTAATTCATTAAGTAGTTTTGTTTTATTGTGTTAGCAAACTTTAATTCATCAGGATTGGTGGCTTGTGTAATGTGACAACGAAAGATTGCACTCCCTTTAATACTTGCTTTCCCATCAATTAAAGTTTATATGTTGATGTCTTTGGTTACTACTTATTAGTGCATTGATAACCTCTGTGTTTATTAGTGGCTTGCGGGCATTTGACTGCGGAAAATAATGTGGCTCCCACGGTTATTACTAAATTGATCACTTAGGAATAACTTTTAGACATAAGTAATCATTAAGGGTTTACTCGCCGATAAGAATAGGACCAACGAGAAAGGGTTAACTACATACACTTCATATAAAGCTATCAATAAAACAAGTGACAATCTACTTAATCATAAGGACAGCCCTCTTATTGTCTCGAGTATTTATCTGTGTACGTATGTGCTACTTGCTGATTCGTGCCTATTGGTTTATTTTATTATTTAATTGCAAACAAATCGTGCCAGTCTCTCAGGCTGAAACCCCCTAGCGTTAGGATATTAAAATACTGATTAGAATAACGAGATAATACGTTCCACTCTTAGTGATCGACACTCTACTTACCATTATATTCATACTGACCGGGTACACTGCTCGTTAAGTGTGTGTGTTATTGATAAGTCGGCTAAATATAAATTTAAAACTTGAGTAGGCATTAAAACTGCTAAACCGCAACGACACATCACGCGCATCAAGTTTTTGGCGCCGTTGTCGGGGAGTGAATTGTTATTATCTGTTAATTTGATTAGTATTTTAATTAGGTTTTTCTTTTTATTAGATTAATTGCATCATTGTATTATTTTGCATATTTGTTGTTTTGTGTGTTATTTGTTTGCCTTTATTTTTGTTTTTGTGTTTATTTTTGTTTGTGTGTTTTAATTTTTGTTTTTATTTTTCGTATTTTTTCTGTTCTGCTATCATTGTACTGTGCTAAATCAAACGATACGGCTCATCTGATCTCTCAGATACGGCGTATTGCGTTTAATTTTTTTTAAATACAACGCGTTTAATTAATTCGATACGACGCATCTTTTCCCCAAGATACGGCGTATCTGTTTTTAATAAGAATTTTTTTTTTCTAAGCGATAAAGTAATACGACGCATCTGCTTTAGCAGATACGGCGTATCTGTTTTTGATAAAAAAATTTTCTAAAACGTTGACGCCATACGACGCATCTGCTTTAGCAGATACGGCGTATCTATTATTTTAATTAAAAACAGTTTTCGAATTATTAAACAGATACGGCGCATCGATCTCTGTCGATACGGCGCATCTTACTGAATCAAAAATCTCGTATTTTTAAACATAACGAAAGTACGGCGCATTAACTTTCGTTAATACGACGTATTTAATTTTAAATAAATATCGATTTTTAATTAATTAATTCGATACGGCGCATTCATAAATTCTAAGCGGCGTATCTATTTTCTGGATAAAGTCTGATTAAATTTTAACGATTATAAGATACGGCGTATCCAACTTTTTGGATACGGCGCATCGTCCGCAGATATCAGCTATTTGTATTCATATATCCGTTTCTAAATTCATTAATTTTTCTTCTTAGCGAACAGATCCTACTGATGCTTTTGTGATTATTTCAGAAGGAAAATGGAAGGATTCGGAGAACTAATTGACTTCGACTTCGAAGCCAATTTTATGAACGATGTATTAGTGCATGAAAAATCACCCGAACGTTACAATGGGGACTACATTGAACTTAATGACCTTAATGGACCATTAGAATCCAATGACCTATTCATGGATGATGCGGAATCTGAGTTAGAAGAAAGAGAAATTCTTGATAGTCCAAAAATTAACGTTATTAATATTAGGAATTACGATGAATTTGAGGGGTATGATGGTTCTTGGGACTATGGTAGAAGGATCCACGCCGATTGTGCTTACAATTTGCAATTTACATGCATGATTGGGTACAAGTGTATTGACGCCAATTTCTTTCCTATTTTACCAATCAATGTCATGTCAAGAAGGTTTTACAATTCCATTATGAGAAATAAAGTGGAGTATAAGGGAAAGAATGTAGTTGGTGCCTTCATTAATGTCCCGATCTTCGTTGGACGCTTTACTATTGTAACTGAGTTCGCCGTTGTTGAAGACATGAATGCCTATTGTGACAGCAATATGGGTGACGTGATTGTTGGAAAACCATTTTGTAGGGAGATCACTATTAATGCAAAACGATTTGAAGGAAAGATCACCTTTCAATGTGGAAACGACATTATCACTTATATGATGCCCCGAACTCATCCTGGATTTAAACATGCCACTAGTAGGATCTGCTACAAATTTTCTCCATTCCTTTTTATTAGTGATGATGACATGAAGAGAGGGATTGAGTACCCATATCAAATAATGGATGGATTCTACAATGGAGTTTTGAATTTGGGACCTGAATATATACGTGACGATTTAATTGCTAAATGGATCCTACGTGGCAATGTGGGAGTCAATGATCGATATTAAAGAGCTGAACGTGAGTCTAACTTGAAGACTCTGGAATAAAGACAAGTGCTTACCGGGAGACAACCCGGAGAATTTTTATTATTCTGTTTTCTGTGTCGAGTCAGTCAGGCCCGCATGAGGATACGGCGCATCTCAATTCTGAGATGCGACGCATCTCCTGCAATGGTCATATCTTATTTTATTTTTCTGCATTTTTATTTTCGACTTTAAAACTATTTATCAGTTTATTTTAATGCGGCGCATCCCTGGTTAAGGATGCGGCGCATCTTTATTCTGATCCGTATTTATTCCAGGCTCGATACGGCGTATCTTCTTCCATAAGATACGGCGCATCGACTGACCTGATGATTTTCAGTTTTAATTTTTAAGTTTTATTTTTCCTAACTACTAATGTATTATGCAAGTTTGAACCTTTCTTATCTTAGGTGTGTTTTAAAGTGTTGGTGGTATTATAGTTTCCTGGATTTCCTGTGGATACATCAAGTATGAAGCTTAAACGTTCTAATCCACAAGAAAGATGATTTTTGCTCTTATACAAATGGAGGATCATACCGAGCAAATCTCAGGGGAGTTTTCCTGTTCTAATTCTTTTATTTTCCAGTTTTTAACCTTTTATACAAACAACGAGGACGTTGTTTAACTTAAGTGGGGGGATTGGAGAATTAGAACACTTAACAATTACTTGTCCTAAACTTTTTCAAAAATTATGCTTAAAATGTGCTTAATATATCAAACTTAAAATTTTTTTAGCATGTTTTTGTTTAAGATCTAAGTTGCATAGCTGCACACATGACGTTATTTTCAAAAATTGTGATTTTTCAAAATTCACAAATCTATGAGTGTGCCGGTGACTTGTAAACTTTAGAACTTGGCTTGTATACTATTCGAGACCACCATAATAAGTATTATATTTATATAATTGGAATGACTTGTCTAAATTGGTAAAATTCTAGGATTACACACAAATAGCCTATTATATGTTATGTGTTATTAACTAACTACACTGGTTAGTTAACCCCCGTATAAACCCTTTTGTAACTCTCATTTTTAGAGTAAGATACCCCTAGAAAAACCCTTAGAGCCATTCCTTTCGTTTCTTACACCTTTGTTATAATGTTTCGTTACACCCTTACACCTTAGCCTACCCTGTAGATTAGAATCCGTAGTTGGTTAATTGCTATAGGCAAAGTGTGTTTCCTTACATTACCTGTGTTCGCGTGCGTAATTCATTATCTATGGTTAGGTCGGGAAATTGCACAATGCAATTGGAGTGAAAGTAAATATTGTATATCTTTGAGTTAATTTTTCGTGTGTTTACTACTTTCACTATTACCGTTATTTCTGAAGTATGAAAAGTATGGAAAAATTATCCAGAATTATCATTATAGTGATGTGGTGAAATTTTACACATCTATGTCTATGTTTGAAGAAAAAAAATCGAAAAAATAAGAAAAGAAAAAAAAAAAAAAAAAAAAAAAAAAAAAAAAAAAAAAAAAAAAGGAGAAAAAAAAAAGTTGGAAGTTAGTTTTAACCAACTTATGTAAAGTTATGTAAGTGGTCGATATCACCACTAAATGTTGTACTATATCTATGGATTGAACGGGAATTGGCAGTTATGGGAACGCCAATTAAGGTTTATTCTTTGATTAAGATCTTGTTGAGTATAATTCGTGTCTACCTAAAGCGTGTGTTTCAAGTGTTAAAGCGTGAGTTATTCAATGATATGAGTCTTATTCATGGGATGGTTGGGATAGTGATTAACCACACTTAGGATTTTAATTTATTTGTTTTGTTTATTTTTCATTTTACACCAATTTATATCCCAAATGTTATCCATGCCCTTTATTATTCTTTATCCAACCAAACCTTTGATTTATTGAGATTAGGGATTTGAGCAATCTTAAGTATCGTAGTCGTGGATTCGGCTATGTATTTATGATTTTGTCGCCCTTTTTGTTATATTATTATTGGTGAAGTTTGGACCTATCTTTAGCCTATTCGAGTTAAGGATTTGAGCAATTGCAAGTATCATGTTCGTGGATTCGATCATGTATTTGTGATTTTGTCGCCTTTTCTGGAATTTGAGATCGATAGTGAAAGAGAATAATTAACCCTTAAGCCTAAAAACCCTTTTTACCGCTTTAGACTTGTTATTCCTTAGCTTTAGTGGAGGAGATGTGTATACTTGCCAAGCTTATGATAGAATATTCGTCACGACTGGACAGTTAAACGATTAGATTTGCTTTTATCAACTTATTTTACTTTACTTCTAATTCGTTAAGTGCTTAGTTGTGTGATTATGAAATAAACGAATACATGCTTAAATATAAAAATAAATCCTAACATCTTTTAGGATACATTTTCATAAGAGAAATTCTAAGGTTTACTTGGGGACAAGTAAAGTTCAAGTGGGGGGATATTTGATGAACTCAAATAAGTACATTTTATTACTATCATTTATCCTATTAATTTGACTTGTTTTATTATATTATGTATGAGGATTGATACTTAATCGTTTACTTTTGTAATTCTCAGGTAAAAACAAGCATTTGGTGAAACTTAGCGATTTTGGACTAATTATGGAGCAAAACATGCAAGAAGTTAAGAGTCTACTGAAATGAAGAAGATCAAGACTAATCTGCTCCAGATGCGCCGCATCTCACTCATTACATACGGCGCATCTCTATTAAGATTCCACCAGATACGATCCAAGATACAAGAGGACATGCGCCGCATCTAATCATGGAGTTACGCCGCATCTTCTGGCGGTGTACGAATATTCCTGAATATTATAATCTTGGACCCCACGCGAAGTTAAGTCAATGCGCCGCATCTACTTACTAGATGCGCCGCATCTTCCCTCAGACAGAAACTATAAATACCCCAAGACCAGACGAATTTCCAGAGGGAATATATTAGATTCGAAGACCGAAGCAGCAGAACCCTAGGACGAATTCAGTCAAGGAGGCAGCATAAGACACACCAAACGAAGATACAAGAGCTGTAAGAAGGTGCTGCATGTGTTTAATTCATTAAGTAGTTTTGTTTTATTGTGTTAGCAAACTTTAATTCATCAGGATTGGTGGCTTGTGTAATGTGACAACGAAAGATTGCACTCCCTTTAATACTTGCTTTCCCATCAATTAAAGTTTATATGTTGATGTCTTTGGTTACTACTTATTAGTGCATTGATAACCTCTGTGTTTATTAGTGGCTTGCGGGCATTTGACTGCGGAAAATAATGTGGCTCCCACGGTTATTACTAAATTGATCACTTAGGAATAACTTTTAGACATAAGTAATCATTAAGGGTTTACTCGCCGATAAGAATAGGACCAACGAGAAAGGGTTAACTACATACACTTCATATAAAGCTATCAATAAAACAAGTGACAATCTACTTAATCATAAGGACAGCCCTCTTATTGTCTCGAGTATTTATCTGTGTACGTGTGTGCTACTTGCTGATTCGTGCCTATTGGTTTATTTTATTATTTAATTGCAAACAAATCGTGCCAGTCTCTCAGGCTGAAACCCCCTAGCGTTAGGATATTAAAATACTGATTAGAATAACGAGATAATACGTTCCACTCTTAGTGATCGACACTCTACTTACCATTATATTCATACTGACCGGGTACACTGCTCGTTAAGTGTGTGTGTTATTGATAAGTCGGCTAAATATAAATTTAAAACTTGAGTAGGCATTAAAACTGCTAAACCGCAACGACACATCACGCGCATCAGACGCCGTCAGAAATGAGCTTGACGCCGTCTCTCTTTAACTTAAACCGTGATGGCCTTGATCATCTTAAAGGGTGACGCCGTCAGACTTTCCATTGCAAAACTCTCTGGCGCGTCTCGTGTATTTTTTATATCGACCTCTTTTGCTAAGCCATGACGCCGTCTAGAACAATCCCTGACGCCGTCAAAGGTACTTTTCCAGCCGATTTTGAGACTTTGTCGTTTTCTTCACTTTTATGCTCCAAAAACGTCCAAAATGCGTCCTTTTCCAGATTTCTTTTCCAAAGTACCTAAAATGACAAAAGGAACGATTTAGGGCAATATTTGATCAAATAAATACGATTTAGGGCTTAAATGACCCCCTAAAAGCGGTACACTTTTCGCTTCATCAGTTTCTTTTTGTTTATTTTTATTTTTAGTTTTTTTGTTTTTTCTATTTTTGTGCATTCGGCTATCGTTGTACTGTGCTGATACAAACGAAACGACGCATCTGTTTTTACAGATACGGCGTATTGCGTTTAATTTTTATAAAATACAACGCGTTTAATAAATTCGAGTACGACGCATCTTTCCCCAAGATACTGCGTATTCTGTTTTTAATAAAAAAAAAAATTTAAACCCTAACGCCATACGACGCATCTGTTTTAGCAGATACGGCGTATTTATTATTTAAATTAAAAACAGTTTTCGAATTATTAAACAGATACGACGCATCGATCTCTATCGATAATGCGCATCTACTAAATAAAAAATCTTGTATTTTGAAACATAACGAAAATACGGCGCATTAACTTTTGTTAATACGACGCATTTAATTTTAATAAATATAATCGATTTTTGATAATTTAAACTGGATACGGCGCATTCTAAAATTATAAGCGGCGTATCTGTTTTCTGAATAAAAGTCTGAATTATTTTTAACGATTATAAAATACGGCGCATCCTATTTATAGGATACGGCGCATCGTCTACAGATATCAGCAACTTTTATTTTTCTTATTCCCGAACGGAGAAAATTCTAATCATCTTTCCTGTCTCTTAGAAATTTTTTACTTCGAAGCCTATTTGTTTTGTGTTTCAGGAATCATGATTGATATTTTCCCAAGCTGGTTCGGAGGACCATGGATTAAACTTACAACCGATGAGATTGTATCTAAGTTCGCCCACGAATGTGATAAGGAGCATCATGAGGTCGAAACTTTCATCAATGGACTGTTGCTGAAAGAACAAAACTATATGATTAGAGAATTGACGATTGAGGTGCACCAATTGTCGAAGGTGATTAAAGGAGTTTTGTTCCAAAGGCACGACCAGAATGGAATAACTACTAGAGGCGGATTAGTGTCAAGGATGTTCCAATTAGCGGAAAGAATGTTTGGTTACTTGAATTTGGAACTAAGAGAGAGATTGAGATGGAAGATCTCGCTAGAATAAAATAAAGAGCTGAACGTGAGTCTAACTTGAAGACTCTGGAATAAAGACAAGTGCTGACCGGGAGACAACCCGGAAGAAAAATTTTTACTTTTCTGCTCTGTGTCGAGTCTGTCAGACCTGCAGAAGATGCGGCGCATCTCCATCATAAGATGCGACGCATCACCTACACTGGTCATATCTTATTTAATTTTCTGCATTTTTATTTTTAACTTTAAAAACTTTCTGTCAGTTTATTTAATGCGGCGTATCCCTGGTTAAGGATGCGACGCATCTTTTATTCTGATTCGTATTTATTCCAGGCTCGATACGGCGTATCTTCTTCCATAAGATACGGCGTATCGACTGACCTGATGATTTTCATTTTAATTTTTTTGTTTTATTTTTTCTAACTACTAATGTATTATGCAAGTTTGAACCTTCTTAACTCAGGTGTGTTAAAGTCTTAATGGTATTATAGATTCCTGCATTTCTGTGGATACATCATCTATGAAGATTAAACGTTCCAATCCACAAGAATGTTGATTTTTGCTCTTATACGAATAATGGAGGATCATACCGAGCAAATCTCAGGGGAGTTTTTCTGTTCTAATTCTTTTATTTTCCAGTTTTTAACCTTTGATACAAACAACGAGGACGTTGTTTAACTTAAGTGGGGGGATTGGAGAATTAGAACACTTACTTGTCCTAAACTTTTGCAAAATATGCTTAAAATGCGCTTAATATATCAAAATTTAAAATTTTTTAGCATGTTTTTGTTTAAAGTCTAAATTACATAGCTGCACACATAATATTATTTTAAAAAATTGTGAACTTATCAAAATTCACAAATCTATGAGTGTGCCGGTGACTTGTAAACTTTAGAACTTGGCTTGTATACTATTCGAGACCACCATAATAAGTATTATCTATATAATTGGAATGACCTATCTAAATCGGTAAATTTCTAGGATTACACCCAAATAGCCTTTATATGTTATGTGATATTAACTAACTACACTGGTTAGTTAACCCCCGTATAAACCCTTTTGTTACTCTCACTTTTAGAGTAAGATACCCCTAGAAAAACACTCAGAGCCATTCCTTTCGTTTCTTACACCTTTGTTATAATGTTTCGTTGCACCCTTACACCTTAGCCTACCCTGTAGATTAAAATCCGTGGTTGGTTAATTGCTTTAGGCAAAGTGTGTTTCCATACATTACCTGTGTTCGCGTGCGTAATTCATTATCTTTGGTTGAGTCAGGAAATTGCACAATGCAATTGGTATGAAAGTAAATATTGTATAACTTTGAGTTTATTTTTCGTGTGTTTACTACTTTCGATATTACAGTTATTTCTGAAAGTATGAAGAATATGAAAAAATTATCCGGAAAAATAGTGATAGAAAAGTTGTGAAATTTTACACATATATGTTGATGTCAAAAAAAAAAAAAAAAAAAAAAAAAAAAAAAAATTTGAAAAAATAGAAAAGAAAAGAAAAAGGAAAAGTTGGAAGTTTGTTTTAACCAACTTATGTAAAGTTTTGTATTAAGTGGGAGATATCACCACTATTTGTTGTATATTATATTTATGGATTGAATGGGAGTTGGCCGTTATGGGAACGCCAACTAAGGTTATTCTTTGATTGAGATCTTGTTGAGTATAATTCGTGTCTACCTAAAACGTGTGTTTCAAGTGTTAAAGCGTGAGTTATTCAATGATATGAGTCTTATTCATGGGATGGTAGGGAAAGTAATTTACCACACTTAGGATTTTAATTTATCTGTTTTGTTTATTTTTCATTTTACACCAATTTGTATCTCAAATATTATCCATACCCTACATCATTCTTTATCCAATCCTTTGATTTATTCAGGATTAGGGATTTGAACAATCTTAAGTATCGTAGTCGTGGATTCGGCTATGTATTTATGATTTTGTCGTCCTTTTTGATATAATATTATTGGTGAAGATTACTTGGTCCTATCTTTAGCCCATTCGAGTTAAGGATTTGAGCAATTGCAAGTATCGTGGTCGTGAATTCGATCATGTATTTGTGATTTTGTCGCCTTTTCTGGAATGTGAGATCGATAGAGAATAAAAAGGATGATCAACCCTTAACCAACAAACCTTTTTTACCGCTTTAGACTTGTTATTCCTTGGCTTTAGTGGGGGAGATGCGTATACTTGCCAAGCTTATGATAGAATATTCGTCACGACTGGACAGTTAAACGATTAGATTTGCTTTTATCAAAATATTTTATTTTATTTCTAATTCGTTAAGTGTTTGGTTGTGCAATTATGACAAAACGAATACATGCTTAAATATAAAAATAAATCCTAATATCTTTTAGGATACATTTTCATAAGATTTATTCTAAGGTTTACTTGGGGACAAGTAAAGTTCAAGTGGGGGGATATTTGATGAACTCAAATAAGTACATTTTATTATCATCATTTGTCCTATTTATTTGACTTGTTTTATTATATTATATATGAGAATTGATACGTTAATGTTTACTTTTGTAATTCTCAGGTAAAAACAAGTATTATGTGAAACTTGGCGATTTTGGACTAATTATGGAGCAAAACAAGCAAGATGTTAAGAGTCTACTGAAATGTACAAGATCAAGATCATTCTGCTCCAGATACGCCGCAACATACTTCTTACATACGGCGTATCACTATCAAGATTTCACAAGTTACAATCCAAGACAGCAAAGGACATGCGCCGCATAGAGAAATGGAGTTACGCCGCATCTTAAGGCGGTGTACGAATATTCCTAAATATATTAATCTTGGACCCCACGCGAAGTTATGTCAATGCGCCGCATCTACTTATCCTATGCGCCGCATCTAACCCTCAGACAGAAACTATAAATACCCCAAGGCCAGACGAATTTCGAGACACTTAGCTTAACTCAGAAGAGAGAGACAGAAACCCTAAAGCCGAATTCAGACGTATTAGCAGCACAAGACACACCCTGAACGAAGATACAAGAGCTGTAAGAAGGTTCTGCATGTATTCAATTCATTAAGTAGTTTTGTTTTATTGTATTAGTACACTTTAATTCATCAGGATTGATGGGCTGATGTCATGTGACTACGGAAAATCATGTCCACCCCTTAAAATTGCTTTCCCATTAATTAAAGTTTATATGTTGATGTCTTTGGTGACTTTTATTAGTGCATTGATAACCTCTGTGTCTAGCTGAGCATTGCTTGGGTCGCCATGCCCCTTCCTCGCCTATTTGTTTCAGCGTCTCTTTAATAAATAGGATAGACATAAGTAATCATTAAGGGTTTACTCGCCGATAAGATTAGAGCCAACGAGAAAGGTTTAATTATATACACTTCATATAAAACTAGCAATAAAACAAGTGACAAGCTACTTAATTATCAGGACAGGTCTTCTTATTGTCTCAAGTATCTATATGTGTAAGTGTGTGCTAATCGCTGATTCGTGCTCATTAGTTTAGTTTATTATTTAATCATAACCAAACCGTGCCAGTCTCTCAGGCTGAACCCCCTTGCGTTAGAATAGGTTGTACAGCTAACTTAAGATATTAAAATACTGATTAGAATAACTAGATAATACGTTCCACTCTTAGTGATCGACACTCTACTTACCATTATATTCATACTGACCGGGTACACTGCTCGTTAAAGTGTGTGTTTTATTGATAAGTCGGCTAAATATAAATTTAAAACTTGAGTAGGCATTAATACTGCTAAAACCACAACGACATCACGCGCGCACCAAGTCTTTGGCGCCGCTGCCGTGGATATAAAAGAATTAGAGCAATACACACGCACATCAAGTTTTTGGCGCCGTTGCCGGGGAGTGAATTGTTATTATCTGTTAATTTGATTAGTATTTTAATTAGGTTTTTCTTTTCTTTTTAATTTTTAGATTCTAACCACTAACCCCGTTGTATATTAGTTAAATTGCATTCATTGTATTATTTGCATATTTTCTGTTTTGTGTGTTTTTATTTTCTTTAATTTGTGTTTCTTTTTGTTTATTTTTATTTTTAGTTTTTTTGTTTTTTCTATTTTTCTGCATTCTGCTATCGTTGTACTGTGCTGATACAAACGAAACGGCGCATCTGTTTTTACAGATACGGCGTATTGCGTTTAATTTTTATAAAATACAACGCGTTTAATAAATTCGAGTACGACGCATCTTTCCCCAAGATACGGCGCATTCTGTTTTTAATAAAAAAAAAATTTTAAACCCTAACGCCATACGACGCATCTGTTTTAGCAGATACGGCGTATTTATTATTTAAATTAAAAACAGTTTTCGAATTATTAAACAGATACGACGCATCGATCTCTATCGATACGGCGCATCTACTAAATAAAAAATCTTGTATTTTGAAACATAACGAAAATACGGCGCATTAGCTTTTGTTAATACGACGCATTTAATTTTAATAAATATAATCGATTTTTGATAATTTAAACTGGATACGGCGCATTCTAAAATTATAAGCGGCGTATCTGTTTTCTGAATAAAAGTCTGAATTATTTTTAACGATTATAAAATACGGCGCATCCTATTTATAGGATACGGCGCATCGTCTACAGATATCAGCAACTTTTATTTTTCTTATTCCCGAACGGAGAAAATTCTAATCATCTTTCCTGTCTCTTAGAAATTTTTTACTTCGAAGCCTATTTGTTTTGTGTTTCAGGAATCATGATTGATATTTTCCCAAGCTGGTTCGGAGGACCATGGATTAAACTTACAACCGATGAGATTGTATCTAAGTTCGCCCACGAATGTGATAAGGAGCATCATGAGGTCGAAACTTTCATCAATGGACTGTTGCTGAAAGAACAAAACTATATGATTAGAGAATTGACGATTGAGGTGCACCAACTGTCGAAGGTGATTAAAGGAGTTTTGTTCCAAAGGCACGACCAGAATGGAATAACTACTAGAGGCGGATTAGTGTCAAGGATGTTCCAATTAGCGGAAAGAATGTTTGGTTACTTGAATATGGAACTAAGAGAGAGATTGAGATGGAAGATCTCGCTAGAACAAAATAAAGAGCTGAACGTGAGTCTAACTTGAAGACTCTGGAATAAAGACAAGTGCTGACCGGGAGACAACCCGGAAGAAAAATTTTTACTTTTCTGTTATGTGTAGAGTCTGTCAGACCTGCAGAAGATGCGGCGCATCTCCATCATAAGATGCGACGCATCACCTGCACTGGTCATATCTTATTTAATTTTCTGCATTTTTATTTTTAACTTTAAAAACTTTCTGTCAGTTTATTTAATGCGGCGTATCCCTGGTTAAGGATGCGACGCATCTTTTATTCTGATTCGTATTAATTCCAGGCTCGATACGGCGTATCTTCTTCCATAAGATACGGCGTATCGACTGACCTGATGATATTCATTTTAATTTTTTTGTTTTATTTTTTCTAACTACTAATGTATTATGCAAGTTTGAACCTTCTTAACTCAGGTGTGTTAAAGTCTTAATGGTATTATAGATTCCTGCATTTCTGTGGATACATCATCTATGAAGATTAAACGTTCCAATCCACAAGAATGTTGATTTTTGCTCTTATACGAATAATGAAGGATCATACCGAGCAAATCTCAGGGGAGTTTTTCTGTTCTAATTCTTTTATTTTCCAGTTTTTAACCTTTGATACAAACAACGAGGACGTTGTTTAACTTAAGTGGGGGGATTGGAGAATTAGAACACTTACTTGTCCTAAACTTTTGCAAAATATGCTTAAAATGCGCTTAATATATCAAAATTTAAAATTTTTTTAGCATGTTTTGGTTTAAAGTCTAAATTACATAGCTGCACACATAATATTATTTCAAAAAATTGTGAACTTATCAAAATTCACAAATCTATGAGTGTGCCGGTGACTTGTAAACTTTAGAACTTGGCTTGTATACTATTCGAGACCACCATAATAAGTATTATCTATATAATTGGAATGACCTGTCTAAATCGGTAAATTTCTAGGATTACACCCAAATAGCCTTTATATGTTATGTGATATTAACTAACTACACTGGTTAGTTAACCCCCGTATAAACCCTTTTGTTACTCTCACTTTTAGAGTAAGATACCCCTAGAAAAACACTCAGAGCCATTCCTTTCGTCTCTTACACCTTTGTTATAATGTTTCGTTGCACCCTTACACCTTAGCCTACCCTGTAGATTAAAATCCGTGGTTGGTTAATTGCTTTAGGCAAAGTGTGTTTCCATACATTACCTGTGTTCGCGTGCGTAATTCATTATCTTTGGTTGAGTCAGGAAATTGCACAATGCAATTGGTATGAAAGTAAATATTTTATAACTTTGAGTTTATTTTTCGTGTGTTTACTACTTTCGCTATTACAGTTATTTCTGAAAGTATGAAGAATATGAAAAAATTATCCGGAAAAATAGTGATAGAAAAGTTGTGAAATTTTACACATATATGTTGATGTAAAAAAAAAAAAAAAAAAAAAAAAATTGAAAAAATAGAAAAGAAAAAGAAAAAGGAAAAGTTGGAAGTTTGTTTTAACCAACTTATGTAAAGTTTTGTATTAAGTGGGAGATATCACCACTATTTGTTGTATATTATATTTATGGATTGAATGGGAGTTGGCCGTTATGGGAACGCCAACTAAGGTTATTCTTTGATTGAGATCTTGTTGAGTATAATTCGTGTCTACCTAAAATGTGTGTTTCAAGTGTTAAAGCGTGAGTTATTCAATGATATGAGTCTTATTCATGGGATGGTAGGGAAAGTAATTTACCACACTTAGGATTTTAATTTATCTGTTTTGTTTATTTTTCATTTTACACCAATTTGTATCTCAAATATTACCCATACCCTACATCATTCTTTATCCAATCCTTTGATTTATTCAGGATTAGGGATTTGAGCAATCTTAAGTATCGTAGTCGTGGATTCGGCTATGTATTTATGATTTTGTCGTCCTTTTTGATATAATATTATTGGTGAAGATTACTTGGTCCTATCTTTAGCCCATTCGAGTTAAGGATTTGAGCAATTGCAAGTATCGTGGTCGTGAATTCGATCATGTATTTGTGATTTTGTCGCCTTTTCTGGAATGTGAGATCGATAGAGAATAAAAAGGATGATCAACCCTTAACCAACAAACCTTTTTTACCGCTTTAGACTTGTTATTCCTTGTCTTTAATGGGGGAGATGCGTATACTTGCCAAGCTTATGATAGAATATTCGTCACGACTGGACAGTTAAACGATTAGATTTGCTTTTATCAAAATATTTTATTTTATTTCTAATTCGTTAAGTGTTTGGTTGTGCAATTATGACAAAACGAATACATGCTTAAATATAAAAATAAATCCTAATATCTTTTAGGATACATTTTCATAAGATTTATTCTAAGGTTTACTTGGGGACAAGTAAAGTTCAAGTGGGGGGATATTTGATGAACTCAAATAAGTACATTTTATTATCATCATTTGTCCTATTTATTTGACTTGTTTTATTATCTTAACTATTTATAATGGAGGAATGGTCAAAGGTGAAAAAGTGAAAAGTCAATATTGTGGAATGTTGAAATTAATGTATTCCCAAAAATGCCCTTTGAAACAACCCCCATATTCCGATCCTTTCACTTCCCCATTCCATTTACTTCAACCTATTTCTCTGACCTAAAAAAACACACAGTTTCACCTAAAAAAAAAACTCTCTGTCTTCGCATCTAACTAAACATTCTCATCCACCACCACCAAAAGCCCAGCCGAAACACCATCACGCTATAACCCTCCACCGCCATAACCATATGCCACGGAACACCACCACCGGACGAGGCACCAAGACCACCGTTTTGAGTTTTTCATGTTTTGAGGTATTTTGTTGAGTTTTTTTAATAGATCTCTGTACATTTATCAAGGTTTTAAGGTTTTTTCTATAGATCTATAGTTTTTATTTGTAGATCTATAGATTTATTTTAGATCTATTGGTTTTTTTATATAAATCTATTTTTGGTATTTTTTTGTTACAGGCGCCTCCGTCGCAGACGTCACCTCTCCGGGAAAAACTGTTGTCGCCAGAAACACTGCTGCCGCGCCGCCGGAAATTTTAATGTTGTCGCCGGAAATATACATCCGCCGCTGTAAATGGTCGGAATAGTATACTTTGTTCTTCAAGTTTTTTCAGGTTTTGAGTATTTTTCTTTGTGTTATTTTATTAGATTTATACATAATAAGAAACGTTTGGTAATGTTTTGTGAAGATATGTAAATTTTGTTATAAAATATATGGTTTAAATTTTGTTGTGAAGTTTATTTTGTAAATTTTGGTAGGTAATAAGGATGGCTGGATACACACTCACCGTCATCGGGGTTTTTCTGGGTGTATTATAGACGGGTGCCTCGCTGGAATTACTTCTTGCTAGAGACTACGGACAATGACTGTGGAGGTAATTCATGGTAGCCCTTAATTAATTTTTTTTTGGCATTCTCTTCATGGAGGTAATTCATGGTAGCCCTTAATTAATTTTTCTCTCATTTGTAGTAAGAAAATTGATAATTATAACCCTGATGCAAGCACATATGTGGAGAATACAATGAATGTGGAGAATGCAAGAGACTATGGAGACACACATTTATCTGAGGTAAAATATCACCGTTTATGTAGATGATATATACTGATATACAGTGTGCAGATGACAGATGATATATACTGATATACAGTGTGCAGATGACAATTTGTTGTGTCCTGTTTTGGTGGATAGAATATATTTAGTTGTTCCAAGTGTGACAAATGTAGACTTTGCATATGTACTGATGGTTACTCTATTCTTATAGAACATATTAATGTTTTGTTTATGATAAATATTTAGGAAACGTATTAATGATCTATCTAAAAACATAAAACTTACAGGATATCATACATGCCATGCCGCATGATGCTCATCCAATGGGTGTTCTCGTCAGTGCAATGAGTGCCCTTTCTGTATTCCATCCCGATACAAACCCTGCGCTTAGAGTAAGATATCTCTCTTTAGAAACACATTTACAGTTTTGCTTTAACCCCAAATCTCATTATAGAGGACATGCTTGTGAAAATCCTTTGAATCTTTACTTTTTTATATAGGGTCAAGATCTATACAAATCAAAGCCTGTGCGAGACAAGCAAATTGTGCGCATACTTGGGAAGGTTCGATTATTGACCAGTTCACCTGTATCCAATATTTCTTGCATACTATTTTGTTAGTCAATTGAGCTTATGCAAACTATTGATTAATGGTCAGGCTCCAACTATTGCAGCAGCAGCTTATCTGAGGATGGCAGGAAGGCCTCCTGTTCTTCCTTCCAGCACACTTTCTTACTCAGAAAATTTCTTATACATGCTCGATTCACTGTATGTCATGTTCTGATTTTGTGTTACTGATTATCCAACAATATCAACTGCTGTTATACTATTCGGCTAATTTCATGAAAAGGTAACCAACTTTGGTATGATTGTGATATTCGCTTTCTATACTTGCAGTGGTGATAAGTCTTACAAACCAAATCCTAGACTTGCTCGAGTACTCGATATTCTCTTTATATTACATGCAGAACATGAGATGAACTGCTCCACAGCAGCAGCAAGACATCTTGCATCAAGGTAACCATTTCATTTCTTTTTATGACTGAATAAAGTCACCAGCCTTATGTTATGTCAACAAATGACCTAATATGTGCATTGCATTGGTGTTGATGTATACACAGCTCTTTCTGGAGCAGTTGGAGCACTGTACGGTCCACTCCGCGGTGGAGCAAATGAGGTAGGCTATTGAATCATGGGTCAAAACGGGATTTATCCAATGTTAGAGGAAGTGAATGAATAGGACTAAGTTTTCATTTATTTCTCTTGGTGTCTTAGGCGGTCCTAAAGATGCTGAATGAGATCGGGACTGTTGACAATATCCCAGAGTTCATTGAAGGTGTGAAAAACAGGTCTGTTCTCGTGTCTGATTTATATCTGACATGTTAATAAGAAAAATGTAATGATAATGATGATGGCGGTTTTCGATTTCATGTCTACAGGAAACGAAAAATGTCGGGTTTTGGGCATCGCGTGTACAAGAACTATGATCCCAGAGCCAAGGTTATCAAAAATTTAGCAGAGGAAGTTTTCTCGATTGTAGGCAGGGATCCCCTTATTCAGATCTTATCATATATTTTTGCTGTCACCTTTTGCTCAGGTCTACACAGGTGTATGGATGCGCCATTACATTCCTGCCCAAGAACGCATGTCATCAACTGGAGCTGTAGTAGATAAGCTTGGACAGCTGTCAATCTCCAATGCAACAAGGCGTCGCTTATCTGGCTCTGCTATCTGAGCTTAATATACGAAATGGTGTGTCTTCTGCGTGCTTTGATTTTCAGACAAAGTTAAAAAAAGTTGGACGAGCTGGTTCAAGTACTATGATAATTCATCTATATGATTATTGTATGGTACTTCTAATAAAATGTATAATCAATTTTATGTTGAACTCATGTTTTGATATACAAGACATGTTGACAGTTGCTTATATAAATTCTTATATTTGGTTGTCAATGATCAATAAATGCACATTCACCATTGTTCGAGTATGTTTCTAAATTTCTATATCTGAGTAGTGCAAGAACACATGATGTAATGTTCCCCTTCTTTCTTTTGATACTTTTTATTTCCCACTATAAAATTTCAATTTTGATTTCTCATATCGGATTAACTGTATAAAGATGAATCTAACTGTTTGTTAACCATTGTGATGCTTTATTCATTATCAACTGTGAAAGAAGAGGCCTGGTCAGACATTTTTGGGGGACAAATTCTTGTGGATATCTTAGCACCCGTTGCAAAACCAAAGTTCCGGCACAGAAAAGAGTATGGTGTCATTCCACACACTAAAATTTGTATATGTTTGTGTTCGTTATGATAGCAATGTGCAAGAATTTGTTCAGTTTCATTAAATGTTTTTATATGTTGTTTGATAGATGTTAAGAATTTTTTCTAGACTTTAGTTATCGTGTAGTACAACCGTTTGCAATTACATTCTGATCGGTTCACGTTCTATTTTGAACGCTACACAAAACACTCACCACAATATCACAAATCGTTAATTATTTGCCGTTACGAATTCCGTTGCTATGCACGGGCACTCGTCTAGTATTATATATGAGAATTGATACGATAATGTTTACTTTTGTAATTCTCAGGTAAAAACAAGTATTATGTGAAACTTGGCGATTTTGGACTAATTATGGAGCAAAACAAGCAAGATGTTAAGAGTCTACTGAAATGTACAAGATCAAGATCATTCTGCTCCAGAT
This sequence comes from Artemisia tridentata subsp. tridentata, assembly GCA_021014915.2. NCBI lineage: Eukaryota > Viridiplantae > Streptophyta > Magnoliopsida > Asterales > Asteraceae > Artemisia > Artemisia tridentata. The sequence continues at coordinate 202,246,366 of CP139501.1, read as the reverse complement.
ACGCCGCAACATACTTCTTACATACAGCGTATCACTATCAAGATTTCACAAGTTACAATCCAAGACAGCAAAGGACATGCGCCGCATAGAGAAATGGAGTTACGCCGCATCTTAAGGCGGTGTACGAATATTCCTGAATATATTAATCTTGGACCCCACGCGAAGTTATGTCAATGCGCCGCATCTACTTATCCTATGCGCCGCATCTAACCCTCAAACAGAAACTATAAATACCCCAAGGCCAGACGAATTTCGAGACACTTAGCTTAACTCAGAAGAGAGAAACAGAAACCCTAAAGCCGAATTCAGACGTATTAGCACCACAAGACACACCCTGAACGAAGATACAAGAGCTGTAAAAAGGTTCTGCATGTATTCAATTCATTAAGTAGTTTTGTTTTATTGTATTAGTACACTTTAATTCATCAGGATTGATGGGCTGATGTCATGTGACTACGGAAAATCATGTCCACCCCTTAAAATTGCTTTCCCATTAATTAAAGTTTATATGTTGATGTCTTTGGTGACTTTTATTAGTGCATTGATAACCTCTGTGTCTAGCTGAGCATTGCTTGGGTCGCCATGCCCCTTCCTCGCCTATTTGTTTCAGCGTCTCTTTAATAAATAGGATAGACATAAGTAATCATTAAGGGTTTACTCGCCGATAAGATTAGAGCCAACGAGAAAGGTTTAATTATATACACTTCATATAAAACTAGCAATAAAACAAGTGACAAGCTACTTAATTATCAGGACAGGTCTTCTTATTGTCTCAAGTATCTATCTGTGTACGTGTGTGCTAATCGCTGATTCGTGCTCATTAGTTTAGTTTATTATTTAATCATAACCAAACTGTGCCAGTCTCTCAGGCTGAACCCCCTTGCGTTAGAATAGGTTGTACAGCTAACTTAAGATATTAAAATACTAATTAGAATAACTAGATAATACGTTCCACTCTTAGTGATCGACACTCTACTTACCATTATATTCATACTGACCGGGTACACTGCTCGTTAAAGTGTGTGTTTTATTGATAAGTCAGCTAAATATAAATTTAAAACTTGAGTAGGCATTAATACTGCTAAAACCACAACGACATCACGCGCGCACCAAGTCTTTGGCGCCGCTGCCGTGGATATAAAAGAATTAGAGCAATACACACGAACATCAAGTTTTTGGCGCCGTTGCCGGGGAGTGAATTGTTATTATCTGTTAATTTGATCAGTATTTTAATTAGGTTTTTCTTTTCTTTTTAATTTTTAGATTCTAACCACTAACCCCGTTGTATATTAGTTAGATTGCATTCATTGTATTATTTGCATATTTTCTGTTTTGTGTGTTTTTATTTTCTTTAATTTGTGTTTCTTTTTGTTTATTTTTATTTTTAGTTTTTTTGTTTTTTCTATTTTTCTGCATTCTGCTATCGTTGTACTGTGCAGATACAAACGAAACGGTGCATCTGTTTTTACAGATACGGCGTATTGCGTTTAATTTTTATAAAATACAACGCATTTAATAAATTCGAGTACGGCGCATCTTTCCCCAAGATACTGCGTATTCTGTTTTTAATAAAAAATTTTTTTTAACCCTAACGCCATACGACGCATCTGTTTTAGCAGATACGGCGTATTTATTATTTAAATTAAAAACAATTTTCGAATTATTAAACAGATACGACGCATCGATCTCTATCGATACGGCGCATCTACTAAATCAAAAATCTTGTATTTTGAAACATAACGAAAATACGGCGCATTAGCTTTTGTTAATACGACGCATTTAATTTTAATAAATATAATCGATTTTTGATAATTTAAACTGGATACGGCGCATTCTAAAATTATAAGCGGCGTATCTGTTTTCTGAATAAAAGTCTGAATTATTTTTAACGGTTATAAGATACGGCGCATCCTATTTATAGGATACGGCGCATCGTCTACAGATATCAGCAACTTTTATTTTTCTTATTCCCGAACGGAGAAAATTCTAATCATCTTTCCTGTCTCTTAGAAATTTTTTACTTCGAAGCCTATTTGTTTTGTGTTTCAGGAATCATGATTGATATTTTCCCAAGCTGGTTCGGAGGACCATGGATTAAACTTACAACCGATGAGATTGTATCTAAGTTTGCCCACGAATGTGATAAGGAGCATTGATGAAGCGAAAAGCGTACCACTTTTAGAGGGTCATTTAAGCCCTAAATCGTATTTATTTGATCAAATATTGCCCTAAATCGTTCCTTTTGTCATTTTAGGTACTTTGGAGAAGAAATCTGGAAAAGGAAGCATTTTGGACGTTTTTGGAGCATAAAAGTGAAGAAAACGACAAAGTCTCAAAAATATGCTGGAATGTACATGTGACGGCGTCAAGCTCTATTGTGACACCGTCAGCCCTTGATAAGCCAGAGAAATTTTGGAAGATTAAAGGGGGATGGCGTCAAGAAGGTCGTCAAGCCTTGATAAGCCAGGAAGGATTTTGGAGGATTAAAGAGGGACGGCGTCAGGAAGACCATCCGGGAACCCTAGCCACGGCGAGGTGACGGCGTCAAGATCTATAAAGTGACGCCGTCAGCTACTAAGTTCTATATATAGTTTTGCAATTTTTTGTCATTAGGGTGCAACTTTGTGAGGAGAAACCCTAAGACGAATTTCTGCCATTTTTAAGGGTTTTCATACCCTTGGATCTCCCATGTTGAATTGAAGATAAGTAATCATTTAATCATTCAATATGTCTATGTGTTGTTTGATTATATCTTGTTCTTGTCTTTTGATTAATATGCTAGGCTAGATTTATCTCGTGTTTGCTTAGATCTAATGAAACCTAACTATTGATTATTGGTTAATGGTGTGTTATTAATTGTATTGGATGATTGTTTATCGATGTTAGGCTTAAGAAAACTGGCTAACCTCCTATACGGTAACATGCTTGAACGTCTTAAGAAACATGAACCAATGCGTACTAAGGTTTTTATGGTTGTATTTAATGCTTGAGCGAATTCTAGTGATCCCATGTTAGGAGCTTCTTAGCCGGCTCGACATAGGAGTGAAGTAGGAGCTTGTAGAGTTGGGGAAGTACGTACGCCACCCCACGATTGGTATTAAGGAATACACCCGTCATCCACGCAATTAATACACACTAATCAACCTGTAAAAGATAGTTAGGGAGTAAGGAAATCTAAGTAACACATTTCTCCCCATATAAGTTTCACAACCTTTTCATTTTCAGTTATTTTATTTTATTTGTATTTGTAGTTATTTGGGTTAGTTGACTAGCAACTAGGGCCGTTCAAAGCGCTCGCCGCTCGCCGATCGCTCGCCGCTCGTTCGGAAATTGCTCAGAAATTTCTCGCTTGATCCGTCGCTCGATTGTAAACGAGCCGCTCCGCTCGGTTCGGTTTGTAAACGAGCCAAGCATGAGCAAAGGTCTGCTCGGCTCGGATCGGCTCGAATATTTTTATTATATATATAAATATATTATATATATTATATATGTATGTATTTATATAAATATAAATTTATCTTGTAACTATCATTCTATTAGATTTATTGATTAACATTTTTGTATTTAGCCCAAATAAAACTTAGCTCAATTAAAAGTCCATCCAAAATCCAAAGACGTACACGTACACACTAATATAAACCCTAACCTCCTCTTTTCCCTTCACATCTCACTTTAGCATAAAAAGAATTAGGGCTGAAGGCACCACCCACCTCAACCACTACATCTCATCGACTGAATCTGGTTTGAGGTAACTCACTGTCGTCTAATATTTTAGCTTTATAATTTAGGTGTCACTATCACTGTTAATTTAGCTTTCATAATTTAGGTTCATAATTGTGCATTTTGTGGAATGTTGTCTAATAAAGAACCATCTGTCTTGATTTTAAATGATCTTTGTTTAACCTAAATTTACGTATATTTTTTAAGAATGTCCTCTAATAAAAAGCAAATATAACGGAGGCTGATGATGTTGATTTAGATGATGGAGATAACTTTGAGCTAGATGATGAATTCATAGATAAGGACTAGGGCTGGGCAAAGTACTCTCCGCACGCCGATCGCTCGCCGCTCGTTCGAAAATTGCTCGCTCGATCCGTCGCTCGCTCGATCTGTCGCTCGATTGTAAACGAGCCGCTCCGCTCGGTTCGGTTTGTAAATGAGCCAAGCATGAGCAGACCCTCGATCGGTTCGGCTCGGCTCGTGAACAGCCCTACTAGCAACTAATTCTGCCCACTCCTTCAAACCCGAGATTTTACTTGCTTTCATAAAAATATAAAAATACAAAAAGAATCTTCTCTCACCCTTAGACCTATTAGAGTAGTTTTTCAATCATAACGACACTATTCCCCTAGAGAACGATCAATCCCCCGGTACTTGCCACTTCACTATACTACATCGGTCAGGTACACTGCCTGGTGGGGATTGCAAGCTTCTCGAGATCCCTCGAGAGGTAAAACCTGTTGTAAGGTCGCAAAACCACGCATCAAGTTTTTGGCGCCGCTGCCGGGGAATAGTTATTGTTTAGGTTGAATTTTTATTTTATTAGGTCTACTCACTAGATTCCTTTCTAGTGAGATTTTTATTTTATTTTTTTCTAGGATTTCTTTAGTCTATCTTTTTTTTTTCTTCGTTTCTTTGTTTGTAACCATTACCATCCGACATCATGGAAGGTGGTAATATCCTCGATCCCAACAACCCACCACCACGACAAAACCAAACTCGTAGAGCACACACTTTAGGAGGATATTCCCTAATTTTGGATGATAACCCCCCTAATCATAGAATCACTAGGAGCCGTAGCTCGATCAAAACTCTTGCCACACCCTATGCTGAACCCGAAAGGGAAATGCATAAATTAAGGCAACACCACCAAGCGGCCAAACCATCCACGATCAATTTTGATGATGCCCTCTCCGAGGAAGAATCCAATCCTCACTCTACACCTCCTAGCCCTCAATCCAATCACGATATGGAGATTCCAGAAAACCCCATCCCTAAATCCCTCAAGGACTACTCTTCTCCCACCCCTCGCGGTTTTTCCAATGCAATTGTTTTTCCTAATGAACACACGGATGGGGTCTTGCGTGCAACCGACATTTGGCTTGCCCAAAGTGTATGCAAGTTTCACGGATTGAAAAGTGATGATCCAATCCAACACATCAAAGACTTCCTAAAGATAGTGGATACCCTCCATACGGACGGAGCCACTAGAGATACCTCCCGGCTACGATTATTTCCCTTCACCCTTTATGAGAAAGCCAAAGATTGGTATAACAAACTCCCCTCCGAGTCCATCTTCACATGGGAACAGCTTATCTCAAAATTCTATGAGAAATTCTTTCCCGTAGGAAGAACTTCAACGTTAAGGGACAAAATCTTCCGCTTCCATGTTGGACCAGCTGAACCCATTCACGAATCCTGAAACAGATTCAAAGATCTAATTAGACAAGTCCCTCATCATGGCATTGAACTCTGGCTTCTTGTCCAGATCTTTTATGACAGTGTCCCTAAAAGTGACCAATTTGGCATTAATAATTCGGTGAAAGGAAAAATAGCCAACCTAAGCGCTGAGGAAGGATGGAATAGAATTGAGGAATACGCAAATGATCAAGACGATACCTGGGATGAACCCGATTCAATCATGAGCATTTCCAAGATCATGAAAGAGCCTCCTTTTGCTAGCCGGTTGAGTAGATTGAATGATCAAGTATCTTATCTAGACAAGTCACAACCAACTAAACGGTTATCAAACCCATACTTGATCTGCGACCAATGTGGTGGCCCGCTTGAAGTGGAGGAATGCGGGGATGATACCACCACCGAACAAGTATGCTTGTCAAGCCACGACATCTTCGATGATCCTTCGCTCTTAACTTTCTACCAAAACAATGATTTTACCCCTTGGGGAAATCTTGTGAGAGAAGAGGGAAGAGGAGAATATCCTGACTACAAGGTTAGGAGCACTTTTGAGGATGATCTTGGGCATTTCACGCTTGAAAAGAATCTGCAACTAAATGGTCTTGACAACCTCATCAATAGCCAACAAAACGACCTAAGGGCCAAATTCGCAGAACTCAACGCCACTCTCGACGGCCTTGACGAACCTCAAACAAATCAAAGAGATCCCTTACTCGCCATCACCACTCGGGCTGGAACAACTACTAAGGATCCACCTTACCCAGCTCAACAATCTGACGTCATGGAACCCGACACCCCTCATGAGGAGGAAGGTACTGTGAACGATGGAAATCCCGAGCAAACCCCTCCGGTAACTCCCTCTCCACCTACTCCAACCAAACAGCCCATTAAAGTCCCATACCCGTCCCGCCTCAAGAATCAAAAGGTCGAAAATGATAATAAAAGATTCTTGTCATATTTGAAGAATTCGGTCGTCACCATACCCCTTCTTAATGCATGTTACCATATGCCCAAATATAGTACATACTTCAAGAAGCTGCTAACCAACAGAAAAGGGCTCGAGGGTCTTGTAACCTTAGGAGAAGAATGTTCTGTGGTGACTCAACGAGGGCTGCCAAAGAAGGTGGACGATCCAGGTAGTTTCACCTTGCCCTGTTCAATAGGATCTCTTTCTGTCAAGAATGCTTTAGCCGACTTAGGAGCAAGTATCAATCTTATGCCGCATTCCATGTTCCTCAAGTTAGGGTATTCTGGATTGAAACCAACCCGTATGAACATCCAACTAGCCGATAGATCAGTCAAATACCCCTTAGGAATATGTGAGAATGTGCTGGTTAAGGTAGGGAAGTTCAAATTTCCAGTTGACTTTGTCATCTTAGAGATGGAAGAAGATGACCTAGTGCCCATCATTCTGGGGAGGCCATTCCTTGCAACTGCTCGCGCTGTTATTGATGTTCATGACGGCAAACTAACCTTACGAGTAGGGACCGATAGCTTAACCTTCGACATCAAGGACACAATGAATCTTTCTCTCGAAGCAGCTAATCGGCTGTATTTCATCGGAGAAATCAATGAACTATCCGACGAGATTGACAATTGTATAGATGAACAGGTGGAAGCTGGTTGGTTGCGAGATGAAGCTTTCTTACCCATCTTAGAGGAGGAGAAGACTATGGATGTGAGCGCAGTCTCCTTCTATCCCAGACAAGAAATCGAACAGCTTGAGCTTCGTAAACCCGAGAACAAACTTAAACCTTCCATCATCGAGCCACCCACGTTAGAACTCAAGGAACTCCCAAGCAACCTGGAATATGCTTTCCTCCAAGGAAAAGATCAACTTCCGGTAATCATAAACTCTTCTTTGAAAAGTGAACAAAAGGATAAACTCTTAGGAGTTTTAAAAAAAATATAAAGGAGTTATAGCATGGAGTGTAGCCGACATCAAGGGGATTGACTCAACCTTTTGTACGCATAAAATCCTCATGGAGGAGGATTATAAACCCACCGTGCAACCTCAAAGGCGAGTAAACCCCAACATAAAGGAAGTCGTAAAAAAGGAAGTCGTTAAGCTCCTAGATGCGGGACTAATTTACCCAATCTCAGACAGTCCATGGGTAAGTCCTGTACAGGTTGTACCAAAAAAGGGAGGAATGACGGTGGTTAAGAACGATAAGGATGAGTTAGTGCCTCAACGAACAGTAACTGGATGGCGTGTGTGCATCGATTATAGGAAGTTGAATGATGCAACCCGAAAGGATCATTTCCCTCTCCCATTTATCGACCAGATGTTGGAAAGGTTAGCGGGGCACGAGTACTACTGCTTCCTAGATGGGTTCTCAGGGTATTTCCAAATCCCTATCGCTCCTGAGGACCAAGAAAAGACTACGTTTACATGCCCTTATGGCACCTTCGCCTACAAGAGAATGCCCTTTGGACTATGTAACGCCCCCGCCACTTTCCAGCGCTGCATGACAGCAATCTTCCATGAGTTAATGGAAGACAGCATGGAGGTCTTCATGGATGATTTTTCTGTCTTTGGAAACTCTTTTGATCGCTGTCTTGCTAACCTTGAGAAAATGCTCAAACGTTGTGAGGAGACTAACTTGGTACTAAACTGGGAAAAGTGCCACTTTATGGTAAAAGAAGGGATTGTGCTAGGGCACAAAATTTCAGGAAGTGGAGTTGAAGTAGACCGGGCAAAAATTGAAGCTATATCCAAACTTCCCTATCCAACAACTGTCAAGGCAATCCGTAGCTTCTTGGGTCATGCTGGCTTCTATAGGAGATTCATTAAGGATTTCTCAAAGATAGCTAGACCAATGACTCAGTTGCTCGTGAAGGATGCCCCGTTCGACTTCTCTCAAGAGTGCAAGGATGCATTCGATCGATTGAAGCAGGAACTCACCCAAGCTCCAATTATGGTCACCCCTAACTGGGAGTTACCCTTTGAAATCATGTGCGATGCTAGCGATTATGCTGTTGGTGCAGTATTAGGCCAAAGGTTTAACAAACACTTTCAGCCGATTTACTACGCTAGCAAAACCATGAATCCTGCTCAAGAAAACTACACTACCACTGAAAAGGAATTACTAGCCGTAGTATTTGCTTTTGATAAGTTTCGCCAGTATCTTGTCCTTTCTAAAACGGTTGTTTTTACGGACCATTCAGCTATTCGGTATCTTTTCGCTAAACAGGATGCTAAACCGCGGTTACTTCGTTGGATCTTACTATTGCAAGAGTTCGATGTAGAGATTCGTGATAAGAAAGGAGCAGAGAATCTTGCGGCTGATCATCTCTCTCGTCTCGAAAACCCCAGCCTCGCTGAATCTGACAAGAGTGAGATTCGGGAGTCATTTCCTGAAGAGCAGCTCATGTCAATAAATTATTCTGAACCATGGTATGCTGATTATGCTAACTACCTGGCAAGTAGAGTCATTCCTGAGCATATGAGCAGGCATGAAAAAAAGAGGTTCTTCAATCAATTAAAGTACTACTTTTGGGATGAACCTTTCTTATTCCGAAGATGTCCGGATCAAGTAATCAGACGTTGTGTTTCGGAAAAGGAGGCTATCAGAATTATGAAAGAGTGTCATGCAGGTCCATCTGGAGGGCATCACGGAATGAACACTACTGCACGAAAGGTCTTCGACGCAGGATTCTATTGGCCTACAATATTTCGTGATGTGAAGGGAATGATACAGACTTGTGACGCGTGTCAAAGAGCTGGGAATATCTCTAGGAGGGATGAAGCCCCGCAGAATTATATACAAGTTTGCGAGGTTTTCGATGTTTGGGGAATTGATTTCATGGGACCCTTCCCATCTTCAGGAGGGAATGAATACATCTTAGTGGCCATTGATTAGGGTAGTAATTCATTTCTTAAAAAAATTGTTCGCTAGGTTCGGAATTCCGAAAGCTCTTATTAGTGACAGGGGAACCCATTTTTGCAATTCGCAAATGGAGAAAGTTATGAAAAGATATGGAGTCTCTCACCGATTCTCCACCGCTTACCATCCTCAAACCAACGGTCAAGTCGAAAACACTAATAGAGCCATAAAGAGAATATTAGAGAAAACGGTCAATCAAAACAGAAAAGATTGGTCTTTTAAGCTCGATGAAGCTTTGTGGGCATTTCGAACCGCTTATAAGACACCAATCGGGACAACCCCGTTCCGTATGGTATATGGCAAGGCATGCCACCTTCCAGTAGAACTGGAACACAAGGCATATTGGGCACTTAAGGCTTGTAATTTGGATTATACGGTTGCGGGAACAAATAGATTCTTACAGCTCCAAGAGCTCGATGAATTGAGATTAGAGGCCTATGAATCTTCAATTACATACAAAGAAAGGGCAAAAAGATGGCATGACCAACGGATTAAGAGACCCAAGGAGTTTTCAGAAGGAGACAAGGTCTTATTATATAATTCTCGCTTAAGGCTATTTCCTGGGAAACTTAAATCTAGATGGTATGGACCTTTTACCGTAAGGAGCTCCTCTAAAACCGGAGCCGTTGTGTTGATTGACGACAAGGATAGAGAATTCACTGTGAATATTCAACGAGTCAAGCATTATCAAGAGAATGGTAATGAAATGATCAATGAGGAAGACATAACTTTCGATGAAGAAGTCACGTAATGAACGGGGACTTTGAGTCTAGCTACAAGACTCGTTAATAAAGAAAAGCGCTTCTTGGGAGGCAACCCAAGCTTTATTTGCTTTGTGTGTTTATTTATTTGTTTGTTTGATTTTATGTGCTTCCGTATGTGTGTTTAATTTTTATTATTATTGATTCATGTTCAAAACTAAATTGTGAAAATGCTTTATCTTGTTTTTAACTTCGTCTTAACTACATATAAAGGTATTTTGCAAAAGTTAAGTGTAAGGGAAATCCAAATCGGTTTATTAGAACAAATGAACATGAATCATAATAATAATAAATTAACATGCATATTAGTAATTGTTTGAGTCAAATGCTTGTATCGAGTCATAATGATGTTTTGCAGGATTTCCAGGAAGTAAGGTATAGGTTTTTCCAGAAATTTTCCGGAAACTTAACATGAGAATTCTGTCAGATCATTTCTGACGGCGTCAGGCCTTACACCTGACGGCGTCAGGTTTTAATTTTCTGAAATTTTTGAAAGTTTTGTTTTCATAAAAAGTTTTTATTAAATCTCTAACTTATAAACTCCAGGAATCTGCAAAATTATCATTCCACAAGCATTATATCCTTATATAGAATTTATCCCGCCGATGTTATGCAGGTTTTCGTGTTTGTTTTCTCAGGTTTAACAGGTTATTTTGGACAAGGAGATGTTTGTGGAATCAAGCTTTTGGCGATGCTTTAGTCTTGGAGCTTCTACATTCTCTTGGAAGAAGATCTAACCATGTTACCTCTTTATCCACCGAACGAATCAGGGAGTATTTGATTTCATTCGTTTACCTTATTTACTTTTACCTCTTGTTATTTGAACATTGGGGACAATGTTCATCTTAAGTGTAAGGGGGGTAAAGTACGATACTTTAGAGAATACAATTGCACTTGATTTTTGTTTATTTGATGGTAGATGTGTAATAAAATTGAGAGAAATACCTGTTAGGGCAATTTTAGTCCAAATTTAAATTTTTTTACAATATATAGGAGTGAAACTTTGATCTTAATGAGCGTCTCATGGATAGGAGTTATATGACTAGCACAAAAACCGCACCACTAAAAAATTTTTTCCACCCCCAAATATGTGAGGTTCGCCCCTAGAATTGGTAGGAAAAGCATTTATGTTATGATGTGTGTACCGGTAGCACTTAGATTCTAGAACTTGCGTTAGGACCATTCCGAGGCCACAAGTGAGACTACATTCGTGTAGTTAGATTTACTACATGATAAGAGGGATTAGGATTAACCCATTGTTTTACACCTGTGTTTTTGTTATAATTACGTTGGCTACATTGGTCAAGTAATTCTCCCACACCCTTTGCGTTGTACTCATTTTTAGTACACGATACCCCTAGTACACCCCTCAGAGCCTATCTTTTCGTTTCGACCTTTAAGCATTTTACTTAAAGGAAGAATTTGTTACACCCCACTTAAATGTACACCCAAATCGCCTTAGCCTACCTTGTATGCACTCATTTTTAGTGCATTATTGTGACAACATTTGTTTAAACCCCAAGTTAATTATCTAATTGATTACATGGTTGCTAAGTCGAGTCATATCCTTGTACATATTGTTTTGGGACGATTGGGACTCATGGGTAAAGTACTAGTGTAATGGAGTAATGGGAAAGAACAACATTATTACCCCCATATGTGCTAAATATTTTAAAAGTACTCCAAGTGTTTCGATTATCTTATTTCGAGTCATTAGAATAGTTAATTGTAAAGTTATGTAAAAGTTCAAGTGTAAGGGGAATGCAACGCCCCTATGATGTATTATTTTGGATGGTAGGGCAAGAGTGTATGATGAAAAAAAAATCAAGAAAAATACAAAAAAATGAGAAAAAGAAAAGTAGAAAAAACATACGGACTACCATCCCGTTTCATTTTATGTTTATTTTATGTTTTTGTTATTTTGTTTTTAGCTTAAGTCAAGTCTAGTCTTGGCTTAGCAACGCCATATTGTACATGTAATTAACCAAGATCTTTAACTCGCCACCAGTAAAATATCCCTTATCCAACAAATCCGTGTTTATCATATCCCTACACCTAACGTTATAACCCGTTTAAAAGCCCTCTTTGATAGTTTATCTTAGGTGCTTACGCCTAGTGGAGGAGGTTTTTGATCCTTTCCCAAGCCTATGGTAATCTATTTGCTATGACAGGTAGTGAGAGATATTATCCATTTTCATTTATGAGATTTATTTTGATGACACCTGAGAGATGTGAGTATCTAAACACTACTTGTGAGGTGCTAGTTTGTAATCTCCGTGCTTATTATGATTAAAGTGGAACGACTATTTGCTGTAATTACTTTTATATTAGCATTAAATGACCCCTAACTTGTATTTTGATTAGAATAAAAGCGCATTTGCTTGAGGACAAGCAAATCTCAAGTGTAAGGGTATTTGATGAAGCGAAAAGTGTACCGCTTTTAGGGGGTCATTTAAGCCCTAAATCGTATTTATTTGATCAAATATTGCCCTAAATCGTTCCTTTTGTCATTTTAGGTACTTTGGAGAAGAAATCTGGAAAAGGAAGCATTTTGGACGTTTTTGGAGCATAAAAGTGAAGAAAACGACAAAGTCTCAAAAATATGCTGGAAAGTACATGTGACGGCATCAAGCTCTATTGCGACGCCGTCAGCCCTTGATAAGCCAGAGAAATTTTGGAAGATTAAAGGGGGACGGCGTCAAGAAGGTCGTCAAGCCTTGATAAGCCAGGAAGGATTTTGGAGGATTAAAGAGGGACGGCGTCAGGAAGACCATCCGGGAAACCTAGCCACGGCGAGGTGACGGCGTCAAGATCTATAAAGTGACGCCGTCAGCTACTAAGTTCTATATATAGTTTTGCAATTTTTTGTCATTAGGGTGCAACTTTGTGAGGAGAAACCCTAAGACGAATTTCTACCATTTTTAAGTGTTTTCATACCCTTGGATCCCCATGTTTAATTAAAGATAAGTAATCATTTAATCATTCAATATGTCTATATGTTGTTTGATTATATCTTGTTCTTGTCTTTTGATTAACATGCTAGGTGATAGTGGGTTAAATTTGGTCAATGTAATCACAAGTCAAACTTCTCACGAAAAAAAAGTCAACTTGAAACCATTAACGCAAAAACAACCAATTATAATAACCGGATAAGCGTGTACCCGGGTCGTTCTCCCTGCGAGGCGTGAAATTGAGGATATCGTTTGAGGTTTGGAATTAAAATGCTTGAAATAACGAGGGTTTGCTTTGGTTTTTAAATAAAACGAAAATTAATAAACGCGAACGGTAAACTACGAACGAGTAAAAACGTCAAAATAATTAAAAATTAATCCTACGAGTACCAAAATTATTTTCCTAAGTCCTAAATATAAAAAGAAAATTTTGGAAAAAAGAAAAATATTTTTTTTTGACTTTTTAATTATTTTTTATGAATTAAAAAACATTTAAACTAATTTTAATTACTAAAAATACTAAAACTAATTTAAAAAATCTGAAAATTTTTGTGAATGAACTTTGAACTAATTGAAAGATAAGAAAAATAAAGTTTGGGAAAAAAAGAATTCTAGATAAGCAGAAATAAGCTAAAACAGCTTATAAAAGGCTAAAAGGAAATGAGTTCTAAGTTAACTAATTAATTATGCATTACTTAACTTAAAAAGAGCAATGGTCTACTGGTTGGGTCGTTTGTTTGTGAGGCAAGAGGCCTGGGTTCGAGTCCCAGGTCTGTCATCATTTTTTTTTTTTTTTTTGCTTTATTTTATTTTTTGTTTCTCTGTTTGAACCTCAGACCATAGGTAAATTGTGACTTGCAAAGTATTTGAAAACCAAAAGAAATAAGCTTATATGTCTGTACAGTAGTGGAACATGGAAATAGGCCAAGAAAAATGCAAATAAGCTAATTAAGCTCATAGCTAAAAAAAGCTATAATTACGAAAATAAGCTAGAGACTAAACAAAAAGCTATAATGGACTCACAATCAGTAGTTATCATCAGAGATAAGCTCACAATAAGCCAACATAAGCCCAAAAATCAAAGTTTTCTGCTGATAAAGGTTCTAAATGTCTGCTGATCTATTGGTCTAATCATGGTGCAGGGAGAAAAGTCAACTAGCTACTAAAAAAATTCTAAACTACCTCCAAACATCATCAAAGGAAGCAGATAAGCATAGATAAACAAAAATAAGCAACCAAGCAATAACATAAGCAGTTGACTAAGTTTGACCAAAATATAGAAATCAAGAAAAATTACTTTTCATTACTGGATTCGAAATACATTGCTTGGAATTTTAAAAGTAACAACAATAAAAAGAAAAGAAAATAATACCTAAATGAAAGCTAAATAAAACCTAGGAAAAAAAATTACAACTGCTGCTACTATCCTATTTATAATAAAAGTAAATTAGGGTTTCATGCTCCTCAGTCTCTTGTGCTTTCTTTAGCTTTAATTCTTGGCCATTGATAATTTCTTGCTCACCACAACATTAATCTTGAGTCGTTGATCAACACTTTTTTCCTTGGATTGATGAGGTGGAGGGGGGGTCCAAAGGGAAACCCATGTGATTGTTTGGCTGGTAGTGAGGGGTGGAAAGTGACCGGATGGTGGTTAGCTAGGGCTAATGGCGGGATATAGGATTAAAGGAGATGATGAACTGATGATTATCTGGGTTTGACTGGGATTTAGGGATTTTGACTATCCCTTTGGGGGTTTGACTGACTTTTGACCCGATATTAGTTTTAGTTTAATAGGTGTGGGCTTTTGGTGGGCTAAAAGGGTTAATGGGTTAGGATTAGGTAGTTGGTTTGGATTTAGTCTATTTCTTTGGATCCGGTTTTAGGAATTTAGGTTAGGATAAAATTGAATTAAACCAAGGACCAAATGTGTAAATGCTGTAATTGTGGGGACTAATCTTGCCCTTTTTTAAAAATTTTCCAAAGGGCCAAGTTTGCCAAATGAAAATAATCCAAGGGCCATTATGGGATTTTCCGAGCTCGAATTAAATCCAAATAAATAATGTCTTTTCCGGCTTCGGTTTTCGGCTCTTTTCCATATCACGCTCGGTTTTGTCCATATTTGCCTCGTTTTCAATCCTTTTGTACCTGCAACACACAAAACACAATCCAAGGATATTGGTAACATTATATGGTCCATTTGGGTGTTTTAGTCGTTTTTGTGGGGTTTTTTCGGTTATAAAATGATGAGTAAAAGGCCACTCATCAATCCCCCACACTAAGCAATTGCTAGTCCCTAGCAATCCGATCATATAAAGTAATGAAAGGATCAAAAAATGTCAAGGCTACCAAAAATATACCCCGTTTTGACTTATTATAAAATGCAAGTAAATTAAAACGAGAACAAACGTAAATAATATGCTTGATTATCAAAAATGGCATCATGGAACGGGAATCACACAAAATGGGTGACTCCGGGGAATTGTAATCGTCATCCTCTTTTTATACTTCCCAACTAAGTCTAAAATCCTTGTGCAAACGTTTTTGTAAAATGCTAACACTACTTATATTAGCAACCTATGTAAGCCGAGACTTAACTTTTCACTCCCACAACTATTCATAAGTTAGGTGTGTGTGCTTGTTTTCAAAGTTTTGATCGTAAAAATCGACATTTATTAGGGTTAAAAACCGACAATGATTTAGAAATTAGAGATTCAAAGGTGAGATCACTCCATGTAGCGACTTTCTTCTCAGCTTGTCCTTAGTAAACTTAGGAGGCTAGGTTTTTACACCCTCGAGAATAGTATCGGAGCTCACAGGATCTTTGAAGTCAACAATTTTTAAATCATTGTCCAACTTTTAGACAATTTTGACGAACACTAGTTCTACTTTCGATTTAAATTTAAGAAGAAGCAAGTTTCTCACATTTATTCATAAGCAACAAACATAAACATCTTTTTCATTACATTTTTCACTTTTTTTTTTTTTTTTTTTTTTTTTTTTTTTTTTTTTTTTTACCTTAACTTTTTACTTGCGTACCCTAAACGACGGAGCTTCACGGTTTAGTTCCAAGACCTTACACCTTTCGGAATAAAGGATCCAAGGGCCGTTACAACGGAGTGTTCCAAGACCTTAACGCCTTTCAGAATTAAGGGTCCAAGGGCCGGTGCAAGAGGGTAGCCAAGACCTAAACGCCTTCCGGAAATAAGGATCCAAGGCCCGATCTCGAATCCGTAGCTTAGAGCACTTATTTATTCATACTTAAAACTTTAACTTTTGCAACTTTCAAGCAACGTCTCACTTTCATTTTGCATTCTTATTATGTTTTTAAGAAAGCATGCTTGTTCCGAAATTTAAATAAAACTTTGAACTAGTATTCTAAATCAAGATTGTATAAAAATTTATTTGCTTAACAAAAGCGGTTTTTTGCGTTCAAAAGTTTGAAAATAGCACTTATTTTAGTCAGATTAGGATCTTCTGGGAGGAAAAGCCATAGATTACTTATATAAGCTCTAAAGAGAACCAACTACTCCACGCTTAGCATTTTCATTTGCACAACTCGTAAAAACTTAGCCTAAAAGTTAAGGGTAGCAGCTAGATCAACACTCTAGCAGAGTCGGGATTCCCCTTGTTCTAGCCTAATCAAGTCTAAACTTCCACTAATACCGAAGCATTAATGCATAGCAAATTATTTTTATTGTGCGAAGCACTTCTTTTTCATGAAAAATACGATAAAAAATTTTAAAATTTTGGTCAAAACGGGGGTGCTAGGGAACTAGTAGGTACAATATGTGATTTTTTTTTTTTTTTTAAATTTGGGTCAAATTTGTCAAATGAGAATTCCCCCCCACACTTATAATTGAATATTGCCCTCAATATTCAAAGTTCCGGCCTGAGCCGACACTATAGAACGTAAAAAGGTAATACTACAAGCTAAGTGTGGAAACGAAATCTTTTTTCACAAAAAGGATTTTAAGATATCCCTGGATAATCATAAACACAAAGATAGGATATTGGGCGGCTGGATTGAAAACAGGCGCGTCAATCATCACGATCTACGGGAATCCTGAAAACAGAGGCAAACATACAACAACAAAGCACAAGTAGAGGAACTCCCCCACACTTAGTGTTAGAAATAAGAAAGAAGATAGAATGATAAGCATGGGTTGCCACCCACGAAGCGCTTGTTTTTGATCGAGTCGTATAGCTTAGACTCGCCCTGAATTCATTTGTTCTTGGGGGAGCATGTGGAAGAGAAGATCTCCATCGGACTTTCATTCAAAATGTTTGAAGAAACATTGAAGTGCTTGAAAGTTCCACTCCGATGAGATAGACCCGGCTTAAAAGAAGGGGAGATGCCGGGGTCAAAAATGGTGTCTTCACTCCCGAGCGAGTGAATGGAAGGACAATCTACCTTATAGGAGAAGAAAGGTAGAAAAACTCGAACGACATATGGGAAGTCAATATAAGGGCGATCCCCAAAAGGCACTGTCACATATGTCGGAGCAAGAATATTCTTTTGATTCTCGGGATTAACAATTGAGGCCGTATTATCAAAAACAGTAGTGTCTTTGACCTCATCGTTCTCTAACACTTCAATAAACAGAGGATTAACGTTGCTAGAAAAGCAATCGTCATCAAATTCAAATAGAGTGTTAGAGAAAATCCCGGAAGTAACCTCAGAGATGTCAAGAGATTCTCCAAAAATTGGAGAATCACATTCTCTGTCAAATATCTCCTCAGACTCACTTGGGGTTGGGACAAGGTTCTCAGCACTAGACTTTATGAATTCGTCCGATTCCTTTTCAGGAATAGTGCTAAGATGCTCATCCCCCATAATGAGAGAGTCCTCGGGTCTAGACTGAGAGGGTTGAGAAATGGTATCATTTAAAGGAATAAAACTCTCCTCTTCGTCTTCTTCATCATCATCATCGTCATCAAGAAGGGCAGCCCTGAGAAATATGGAACGCATTTTTGCTCCTCGTTCTCTGGCTAGAAGTTCTGCACAAGACTCTTCATGAGGATTTTCTTGGGTATGTATTTTACCCAAATCCCTGACTTCTTGTAGTAAATCAAGAATATGAAGAACGTCTTCTGAAAGTTCCTGAGACGGTGGCTGAGGTGGTGGCTGAATCATTTGGTACTGTGGAGGTTGGTCATGATAAGAATAGTCATAATTGTCACAAGGGACATGCTCATAGACAAGCGGGCTCCTTGTTTGACAATCAGAGCTATAGTGAGGACCTCCACAGTACTCACAACAATAATATTGTTGTGACTGATTTGGTGAATTATATGGATAATGATCATACCCGAAGTTTTGATAACATGGAACCTGCTCATAGACAAACGTGTTCCCTGTTTGACAATCAAAACCAGGGTGAGGACTATCTCCACAATATTCACAAGAATATGTCTCCATCTGGTGTTGTGGGGGCTGGTTGAAAAAGACGGGTGTTTCATGGTAGGAATAAGGATTTTGGTCATAGACAAACTCGTTTCCCGATTCCACCATGCCACAACCAGGACAATTCCCACCATTATGAGGACCTCCACAACACTCACAAAGATCATTTGGCATATTTTGAATTGATGTATCATTGAAGTTTTGATAGCACGGTTCTTGCCAAAATGAATTTTGAGGAGGGTTGAAATCGTTTTGAAAATCTGAATAAGCATTTGTATTTTCGATTTCAGAAGTGCAACACACGCAAAGTCCATGGGTAAACCCACATCCCTTGCAGAAGCATCGTTCCACAGTGTGAATCATCCCCCAACGGATCTCCACATACAAAGCACTTATGCTGAGTGAGTGAGGATGGCTGGGGTTGTGGAGGGTGTTCGGAAAAACTTTGAGAATTATCGATGGAATTAAGCTCTTGAGGGCTACTTCACACCAATAACAAGATCCTCTTGGGTTGTGATTTCCACACCGCTCACACGCACACTTTGAACAACGAAGACTGTCAATCAACGGGCTTTTACAATCAAAACAAGTATAGCCCAGTGACGACATGAGAATTAAACATTAATGAGGGTTAAGAAGATAGAATTAAACAAATAGAGGGTGAGAGATAAAGAATTAAACGGATAAGAGGAATAAGAAGAATATTTTTGGGTTTTTAAAATTTTGAAACATTTAAAAGAAAAAGGAAAATAATTTTTGAAAAGAAAATCTTTTTGGGTTTTTCAAAGTTTTTTAATTTTTTTTTTTTTTTTTGGATTTTTGATAAAAAAATATTCACAAGATATATACGAAACTTCACGAGGAAGGATTTTCAAGTCACTAATCGTCAAACCGTGACGATATTGTCGCAACACACCTCCCCGGCAGCGGCGCCATTTTGATAGTGGGTTAAATTTGGTCAAAGTAATCACAAGTCAAACTTCTCACGAAGAAAAGTCAACTTGAAACCATTAACGCAAAAACAACCAATTGTAATAACCGGATAAGCGTGTACCCGGGTCGTTCTCCCTGCGAGGCGTGAAATTGAGGATATCGTTTGAGGTTTGGAATTAAAATGCTTGAAATAACGAGGGTTTGCTTTGGTTTTTAAATAAAACGAAAATTAATAAACGCGAACGGTAAACTACGAACGAGTAAAAACGTCAAAATAATTAAAAATTAATCCTACGAGTACCAAAATAATTTTCCTAAGTCCTAAATATAAAAAGAAAATTTTGGAAAAAAGAAAAATATTTTTTTTTGACTTTTTAATTATTTTTATGAATTAAAAAATTATAAACTAATTTTAATTACTAAAAATACTAAAACTAATTTAAAAAATCTGAAATTTTTTGTGAATGAACTTTGAACTAATTGAAAGATAAGAAAAATAAAGTTTGGGAAAAAAAGAATTCTAGATAAGCAGAAATAAGCTAAAACAGCCTATAAAAGGCTAAAAGGAAATGAGTTCTAAGTTAACTAATTAATTATGCATTACTTAACTTAAAAAGAGCAATGGTCTACTGGTTGGGTCGTTTGTTTGTGAGGCAAGAGGCCTGGGTTCGAGTCCCAGGTCTGTCATCATTTTTTTTTTTTGCTTTATTTTATTTTTTGTTTCTCTGTTTGAACCTCAGACCATAGGTAAATTGTGACTTGCAAAGTGTTTGAAAACCAAAAGAAATAAGCTTATATGTCTGTACAGTAGTGGAACATGGGAAATAGGCCAAGAAAAATGCAAATAAGCTAATTAAGCTCATAGCTAAAAAAAGCTATAATTACGAAAATAAGCTAGAGACTAAACAAAAAGCTATAATGGACTCACAATCAGTAGTTATCATCAGAGATAAGCTCACAATAAGCCAACATAAGCCCAAAAATCAAAGTTTCTGCTGATAAAGGTTCTAAATGTCTGCTGATCTATTGGTCTAATCATGGTGCAGGGGAGAAAAGTCAACTAGCTACTAAAAAAATTCTAAACTACCTCCAAACATCATCAAAGGAAGCAGATAAGCATAGATAAACAAAAATAAGCAACCAAGCAATAACATAAGCAGTTGACTAAGTTTGACCAAAATATAGAAATCAAGAAAAATTACTTTTCATTACTGGATTCGAAATACATTGCTTGGAATTTTAAAAGTAACAACAATAAAAAGAAAAGAAAATAATACCTAAATGAAAGCTAAATAAAACCTAGGAAAAAAAATTACAACTGCTGCTACTATCCTATTTATAATAAAAGTAAATTAGGGTTTCATGCTCCTCAGTCTCTTGTGCTTTCTTTAGCTTTAATTCTTGGCCATTGATAATTTCTTGCTCACCACAACATTAATCTTGAGTCGTTGATCAACACTTTTTTCCTTGGATTGATGAGGTGGAGGGGGGGTCCAAAGGGAAACCCATGTGATTGTTTGGCTGGTAGTGAGGGGTGGAAAGTGACCGGATGGTGGTTAGCTAGGGCTAATGGCGGGATATAGGATTAAAGGAGATGATGAACTGATGATTATCTGGGTTTGACTGGGATTTAGGGATTTTGACTATCCCTTTGGGGGTTTGACTGACTTTTGACCCGATATTAGTTTTAGTTTAATAGGTGTGGGCTTTTGGTGGGCTAAAAGGGTTAATGGGTTAGGATTAGGTAGTTGGTTTGGATTTAGTCTATTTCTTTGGATCCGGTTTTAGGAATTTAGGTTAGGATAAAATTGAATTAAACCAAGGACCAAATGTGTAAATGCTGTAATTGTGGGGACTAATCTTGCCCTTTTTTCAAAATTTTCCAAAGGGCCAAGTTTGCCAAATGAAAATAATCCAAGGGCCATTATGGGATTTTCCGAGCTCGAATTAAATCCAAATAAATAATGTCTTTTCCGGCTTCGGTTTTCGGCTCTTTTCCATATCACGCTCGGTTTTGTCCATATTTGCCTCGTTTTCAATCCTTTTGTACCTGCAACACACAAAACACAATCCAAGGATATTGGTAACATTATATGGTCCATTTGGGTGTTTTAGTCGTTTTTGTGGGGTTTTTCGGGTATAAAATGATGAGTAAAAGGCCACTCATCAATCCCCCACACTAAGCAATTGCTAGTCCCTAGCAATCCGATCATATAAAGTAATGAAAGGATCAAAAAATGTCAAGGCTACCAAAAATATACCCCGTTTTGACTTATTATAAAATGCAAGTAAATTAAAACGAGAACAAACGTAAATAATATGCTTGATTATCAAAAATGGCATCATGGAACGGGAATCACACAAAATGGGTGACTCCGGGGAATTGTAATCGTCATCCTCTTTTTATACTTCCCAACTAAGTCTAAAATCCTTGTGCAAACGTTTTTGTAAAATGCTAACACTACTTATATTAGCAACCTATGTAAGCCGAGACTTAACTTTTCACTCCCACAACTATTCATAAGTTAGGTGTGTGTGCTTGTTTTCAAAGTTTTGATCGTAAAAATCGACATTTATTAGGGTTAAAAACCGACAATGATTTAGAAATTAGAGATTCAAAGGTGAGATCACTCCATGTAGCGACTTTCTTCTCAGCTTGTCCTTAGTAAACTTAGGAGGCTAGGTTTTTACACCCTCGAGAATAGTATCGGAGCTCACAGGATCTTTGAAGTCAACAATTTTTAAATCATTGTCCAACTTTTAGACAATTTTGACGAACACTAGTTCAACTTTCGATTTAAATTTAAGAAGAAGCAAGTTTCTCACATTTATTCATAAGCAACAAACATAAACATCTTTTTCATTACATTTTTCACTTTTTTTTTTTTTTTTTTTTTTTTTTTTTTTTTTTTTTTTTACCTTAACTTTTTACTTGCGTACCCTAAACGACGGAGCTTCACGGTTTAGTTCCAAGACCTTACACCTTTCGGAATAAAGGATCCAAGGGCCGTTACAACGGAGTGTTCCAAGACCTTAACGCCTTTCAGAATTAAGGGTCCAAGGGCCGGTGCAAGAGGGTAGCCAAGACCTAAACGCCTTCCGGAAATAAGGATCCAAGGCCCGATCTCGAATCCGTAGCTTAGAGCACTTATTTATTCATACTTAAAACTTTAACTTTTGCAACTTTCAAGCAACGTCTCACTTTCATTTTGCATTCTTATTATGTTTTTAAGAAAGCATGCTTGTTCCGAAATTTAAATAAAACTTTGAACTAGTATTCTAAATCAAGATTGTATAAAAATTTATTTGCTTAACAAAAGCGGTTTTTTGCGTTCAAAAGTTTGAAAATAGCACTTATTTTAGTCAGATTAGGATCTTCTGGGAGGAAAAGCCATAGATTACTTATATAAGCTCTAAAGAGAACCAACTACTCCACGCTTAGCATTTTCATTTGCACAACTCGTAAAAACTTAGCCTAAAAGTTAAGGGTAGCAGCTAGATCAACACTCTAGCAGAGTCGGGATTCCCCTTGTTCTAGCCTAATCAAGTCTAAACTTCCACTAATACCGAAGCATTAATGCATAGCAAATTATTTTTATTGTGCGAAGCACTTCTTTTTCATGAAAAATACGATAAAAAATTTTAAAATTTTGGTCAAAACGGGGGTGCTAGGGAACTAGTAGGTACAATATGTGATTTTTTTTTTTTTTTTAAATTTGGGTCAAATTTGTCAAATGAGAATTCCCCCCCACACTTATAATTGAATATTGCCCTCAATATTCAAAGTTCCGGCCTGAGCCGACACTATAGAACGTAAAAAGGTAATACTACAAGCTAAGTGTGGAAACGAAATCTTTTTTCACAAAAAGGATTTTAAGATATCCCTGGATAATCATAAACACAAAGATAGGATATTGGGCGGCTGGATTGAAAACAGGCGCGTCAATCATCACGATCTACGGGAATCCTGAAAACAGAGGCAAACATACAACAACAAAGCACAAGTAGAGGAACTCCCCCACACTTAGTGTTAGAAATAAGAAAGAAGATAGAATGATAAGCATGGGTTGCCACCCACGAAGCGCTTGTTTTTGATCGAGTCGTATAGCTTAGACTCGCCCCGAATTCATTTGTTCTTGGGGAGCATGTGGAAGAGAAGATCTCCATCGGACTTTCATTCAAAATGTTTGAAGAAACATTGAAGTGCTTGAAAGTTCCACTCCGATGAGATAGACCCGGCTTAAAAGAAGGGGAGATGCCGGGGTCAAAAATGGTGTCTTCACTCCCGAGCGAGTGAATGGAAGGACAATCTACCTTATAGGAGAAGAAAGGTAGAAAAACTCGAACGACATATGGGAAGTCAATATAAGGGCGATCCCCAAAAGGCACTGTCACATATGTCGGAGCAAGAATATTCTTTTGATTCTCGGGATTAACAATTGAGGCCGTATTATCAAAAACAGTAGTGTCTTTGACCTCATCGTTCTCTAACACTTCAATAAACAGAGGATTAACGTTGCTAGAAAAGCAATCGTCATCAAATTCAAATAGAGTGTTAGAGAAAATCCCGGAAGTAACCTCAGAGATGTCAAGAGATTCTCCAAAAATTGGAGAATCACATTCTCTGTCAAATATCTCCTCAGACTCACTTGGGGTTGGGACAAGGTTCTCAGCACTAGACTTTATGAATTCGTCCGATTCCTTTTCAGGAATAGTGCTAAGATGCTCATCCCCCATAATGAGAGAGTCCTCGGGTCTAGACTGAGAGGGTTGAGAAATGGTATCATTTAAAGGAATAAAACTCTCCTCTTCGTCTTCTTCATCATCATCATCGTCATCAAGAAGGGCAGCCCTGAGAAATATGGAACGCATTTTTGCTCCTCGTTCTCTGGCTAGAAGTTCTGCACAAGACTCTTCATGAGGATTTTCTTGGGTATGTATTTTACCCAAATCCCTGACTTCTTGTAGTAAATCAAGAATATGAAGAACGTCTTCTGAAAGTTCCTGAGACGGTGGCTGAGGTGGTGGCTGAATCATTTGGTACTGTGGAGGTTGGTCATGATAAGAATAGTCATAATTGTCACAAGGGACATGCTCATAGACAAGCGGGCTCCTTGTTTGACAATCAGAGCTATAGTGAGGACCTCCACAGTACTCACAACAATAATATTGTTGTGACTGATTTGGTGAATTATATGGATAATGATCATACCCGAAGTTTTGATAACATGGAACCTGCTCATAGACAAACGTGTTCCCTGTTTGACAATCAAAACCCGGGTGAGGACTATCTCCACAATATTCACAAGAATATGTCTCCATCTGGTCTTGTGGGGGCTGGTTGAAAAAGTCGGGTGTTTCATGGTAGGAATAAGGATTTTGGTCATAGACAAACTCGTTTCCCGATTCCACCATGCCACAACCAGGACAATTCCCACCATTATGAGGACCTCCACAACACTCACAAAGATCATTTGGCATATTTTGAATTGATGTATCATTGAAGTTTTGATAGCACGGTTCTTGCCAAAATGAATTTTGAGGAGGGTTGAAATCGTTTTGAAAATCTGAATAAGCATTTGTATTTTCGATTTCAGAAGTGCAACACACGCAAAGTCCATGGGTAAACCCACATCCCTTGCAGAAGCATCGTTCACAGTGTGAATCATCCCCCAACGGATCTCCACATACAAAGCACTTATGCTGAGTGAGTGAGGATGGCTGGGGTTGTGGAGGGTGTTCGGAAAAACTTTGAGAATTATCGATGGAATTAAGCTCTTTGAGGGCTACTTCACACCAATAACAAGATCCTCTTGGGTTGTGATTTCCACACCGCTCACACGCACACTTTGAACAACGAAGACTGTCAATCAACGGGCTTTTACAATCAAAACAAGTATAGCCCAGTGACGACATGAGAATTAAACATTAATGAGGGTTAAGAAGATAGAATTAAACAAATAGAGGGTGAGAGATAAAGAATTAAACGGATAAGAGGAATAAGAATAATATTTTTGGGTTTTTAAAATTTTGAAACATTTAAAAGAAAAAGGAAAATAATTTTTGAAAAGAAAATCTTTTTGGGTTTTTCAAAGTTTTTTAATTTTTTTTTTTTTTTTGGATTTTTGATAAAAAAATATTCACAAGATATATACGAAACTTCACGAGGAAGGATTTTCAAGTCACTAATCGTCAAACCGTGACGATATTGTCGCAACACACCTCCCCGGCAGCGGCGCCATTTTGATAGTGGGTTAAATTTGGTCAAAGTAATCACAAGTCAAACTTCTCACGAAAAAAAGTCAACTTGAAACCATTAACGCAAAAACAACCAATTGTAATAACCGGATAAGCGTGTACCCGGGTCGTTCTCCCTGCGAGGCGTGAAATTGAGGATATCGTTTGAGGTTTGGAATTAAAATGCTTGAAATAACGAGGGTTTGCTTTGGTTTTTAAATAAAACGAAAATTAATAAACGCGAACGGTAAACTACGAACGAGTAAAAACGTCAAAATAATTAAAAATTAATCCTACGAGTACCAAAATAATTTTCCTAAGTCCTAAATATAAAAAGAAAATTTTGGAAAAAAGAAAAATATTTTTTTTTTGACTTTTTAATTATTTTTTATGAATTAAAAAACATTTAAACTAATTTTAATTACTAAAAATACTAAAACTAATTTAAAAAATCTGAAATTTTTTGTGAATGAACTTTGAACTAATTGAAAGATAAGAAAAATAAAGTTTGGGAAAAAAAGAATTCTAGATAAGCAGAAATAAGCTAAAACAGCTTATAAAAGGCTAAAAGGAAATGAGTTCTAAGTTAACTAATTAATTATGCATTACTTAACTTAAAAAGAGCAATGGTCTACTGGTTGGGTCGTTTGTTTGTGAGGCAAGAGGCCTGGGTTCGAGTCCCAGGTCTGTCATCATTTTTTTTTTTTGCTTTATTTTATTTTTTGTTTCTCTGTTTGAACCTCAGACCATAGGTAAATTGTGACTTGCAAAGTGTTTGAAAACCAAAAGAAATAAGCTTATATGTCTGTACAGTAGTGGAACATGGGAAATAGGCCAAGAAAAATGCAAATAAGCTAATTAAGCTCATAGCTAAAAAAAGCTATAATTACGAAAATAAGCTAGAGACTAAACAAAAAGCTATAATGGACTCACAATCAGTAGTTATCATCAGAGATAAGCTCACAATAAGCCAACATAAGCCCAAAAATCAAAGTTTCTGCTGATAAAGGTTCTAAATGTCTGCTGATCTATTGGTCTAATCATGGTGCAGGGGAGAAAAGTCAACTAGCTACTAAAAAAATTCTAAACTACCTCCAAACATCATCAAAAGAAGCAGATAAGCATAGATAAACAAAAATAAGCAACCAAGCAATAACATAAGCAGTTGACTAAGTTTGACCAAAATATAGAAATCAAGAAAAATTACTTTTCATTACTGGATTCGAAATACATTGCTTGGAATTTTAAAAGTAACAACAATAGAAAGAAAAGAAAATAATACCTAAATGAAAGCTAAATAAAACCTAGGAAAAAAAATTACAACTGCTGCTACTATCCTATTTATAATAAAAGTAAATTAGGGTTTCATGCTCCTCAGTCTCTTGTGCTTTCTTTAGCTTTAATTCTTGGCCATTGATAATTTCTTGCTCACCACAACATTAATCTTGAGCCGTTGATCAACACTTTTGTCCTTGGATTGATGAGGTGGAGGGGGGGACCAAAGGGAAACCCATGTGATTGTTTGGCTGGTAGTGAGGGGTGAAAAGTGACCGGATGGTGGTTAGCTAGGGCTAATGGCGGGAAATAGGATTAAAGGAGATGATGAACAGATGATTATCTGGGTTTGACTGGGATTTAGGGATTTTGACTATCCCTTTGGGGGTTTGACTGACTTTTGACCCGGTATTAGTTTTAGTTTAATAGGTGTGGGCTTTTGGTGGGCTAAAAGGGTTAATGGGTTAGGATTAGGTAGTTGGTTTGGATTTAGTCTATTTCTTTGGATCCGGTTTTAGGAATTTAGGTTAGGATAAAATTGAATTAAACCAAGGACCAAATGTGTAAATGCTGTAATTGTGGGGACTAATCTTGCCCTTTTTTCAAAATTTTCCAAAGGGCCAAGTTTGCCAAATGAAAATAATCCAAGGGCCATTATGGGATTTTCCGAGCTCGAATTAAATCCAAATAAATAATGTCTTTTCCGGCTTCGGTTTTTGGCTCTTTTCCATATCACGCTTGGTTTTGTCCATATTTGCCTCGTTTTCAATCCTTTTGTACCTGCAACACACAAAACACAATCCAAGGATATTGGTAACATTATATGGTCCATTTGGGTGTTTTAGTCGTTTTTGTTGGGTTTTTCGGGTATAAAATGATGAGTAAAAGGCCACTCATCACTAGGCTAGATTTATCTTGTGTTTGCTTAGATCTAATGAAACCTAACCATTGATTATTGGTTAATGGTGTGTTATTAATTGTATTGGATGATTGTTTATCGATGTTAGGCTTAAGAAAACTGGCTAACCTCCTATACGGTAACATGCTTGAACGTCTTAAGAAACATGAACCAATGCGTAGTGAGGTTTTTATGGTTGTATTTAATGCATGAGCGAATTCTAGTGATCCCATGTTAGGAGCTTCTTAGCCGGCTCGACATAGGAGTGAAGTAGGAGCTTGTAGAGTTGGGGAAGTACGTACGCCACCCCACGATTGGTATTAAGGAATACACCCGTCATCCACGCAATTAATACACACTAATCAACCGGTAAAAGATAGTTAGGGAGTAAGGAAATCTAAGTAAACACATTTCTCCCCATATAAGTTCCACAACCTTTTCATTTTCAGTTATTTTATTTTATTTGTATTTGTAGTTATTTGGGTTAGTTGACTAGCAACTAATTCCGCCCACTCCTTCAAACCCGAGATTTTACTTGCTTTCATAAAAATATAAAAATACAAAAAGAATCTTCTCTCACCCTTAGACCTATTAGAGTAGTTTTTCAATCCTAACGACACTATTCCCCTAGAGAACGATCAATCCCCCGGTACTTGCCACTTCACTATACTACATCGGTCAGGTACACTGCCTGGTGGGGATTGCAAGCTTCTCGAGATCCCTCGAGAGGTAAAACATGTTGTAAGGTCGCAAAACCACGCATCAAGCATCATGAGGTCGAAACTTTCATCAATGGACTGTTGCTGAAAGAACAAAACTATATGATTAGAGAATTGATGATTGAGGTGCACCAATTATCGAAGGTGATTAAAGGAGTTTTGTTCCAAAGGCACGACCAGAATGGAATAACTACTAGAGGCGGATTAGTGTCAAGGATGTTCCAATTAGCGGATAGAATGTTTGGTTACTTGAATATGGAACTAAGAGAGAGATTGAGATGGAAGATCTAGCTAGAACAAAATAAAGAGCTGAACGTGAGTCTAACTTGAAGACTCTGGAATAAAGACAAGTGCTGACCGGGAGACAACCTGGAAGAAAAATTTTTACTTTTCTGTTCTGTGTCGAGTCTGTCAGACCTGCAGAAGATGCGGCGCATCTCCATCATAAGATGCGACGCATCACCTGCACTGGTCATATCTTATTTAATTTTCTGCATTTTTATTTTTAACTTTAAAAACTTTCTGTCAGTTTATTTAATGCGGCGTATCCCTGGTTAAGGATGCGACGCATCTTTTATTCTGATTCGTATTTATTCCAGGCTCGATACGGCGTATCTTCTTCCATAAGATACGGCGTATCGACTGACCTGATGATTTTCATTTTAATTTTTTTGTTTTATTTTTTCTAACTACTAATGTATTATGCAAGTTTGAACCTTCTTAACTCAGGTGTGTTAAAGTCTTAATGGTATTATAGATTCCTGCATTTCTGTGGATACATCATCTATGAAGATTAAACGTTCCAATCCACAAGAATGTTGATTTTTGCTCTTATACGAATAATGGAGGATCATACCGAGCAAATCTCAGGGGAGTTTTTCTGTTCTAATTCTTTTATTTTCCAGTTTTTAACCTTTGATACAAACAATGAGGACGTTGTTTAACTTAAGTGGGGGATTGGAGAATTAGAACACTTACTTGTCCTAAACTTTTGCAAAATATGCTTAAAATGCGCTTAATATATCAAAATTTAAAATTTTTTAGCATGTTTTTGTTTAAAGTCTAAATTACATAGCTGCACACATAACATTATTTCCAAAAATTGTGAACTTATCAAAATTCACAAATCTATGAGTGTGCCGGTGACTTGTAAACTTTAGAACTTGGCTTGTATACTATTCGAGACCACCATAATAAGTATTATCTATATAATTGGAATGACCTGTCTAAATCGGTAAATTTCTAGGATTACACCCAAATAGCCTTTATATGTTATGTGATATTAACTAACTACACTGGTTAGTTAACCCCCGTATAAACCCTTTTGTTACTCTCACTTTTAGAGTAAGATACCCCTAGAAAAACACTCAGAGCCATTCCTTTCGTTTCTTACACCTTTGTTATAATGTTTCGTTGCACCCTTACACCTTAGCCTACCCTGTAGATTAAAATCCGTGGTTGGTTAATTGCTTTAGGCAAAGTGTGTTTCCTTACATTACCTGTGTTCGCGTGCGTAATTCATTATCTTTGGTTGAGTCAGGAAATTGCACAATGCAATTGGTATGAAAGTAAATATTGTATAACTTTGAGTTTATTTTTCGTGTGTTTACTACTTTCGCTATTACAATTATTTCTGAAAGTATGAAGAATATGAAAAAATTATCCGGAAAAATAGTGATAGAAAAGTTGTGAAATTTTACACATATATGTTGATGTCAAAAAAAAAAAAAAAAAAAAAAAAAATAACAAAAAAATAGAAAAAGAAAACGAAAAGTTGGAAGTTTGTTTTAACCAACTTATGTAAAGTTTTGTATTAAGTGGGAGATATCACCACTATTTGTTGTATATTATATTTATGGATTGAATGGGAGTTGGCCGTTATGGGAACGCCAACTAAGGTTATTATTTGATTGAGATCTTGTTGAGTATAATTCGTGTCTACCTAAAACGTGTGTTTCAAGTGTTAAAGCGTGAGTTATTCAATGATATGAGTCTTATTCATAGGATGGTAGGGAAAGTAATTTACCACACTTAGGATTTTAATTTATCTGTTTTGTTTATTTTTCATTTTACACCAATTTGTATCTCAAATATTATCCATACCCTACATCATTCTTTATCCAAACCTTTGATTTATTGAGATTAGGGATTTGAGCAATCTTAAGTATCGTAGTCGTGGATTTGGCTATGTATTTATGATTTTTTTCGTCCTTTTTGATATAATATTATTGGTGAAGATTACTTGGTCCTATCTTTAGCCCATTCGAGTTAAGGATTTGAGCAATTGCAAGTATCGTGGTCATGAATTCGATCATGTATTTGTGATTTTGTCGCCTTTTCTGGAATGTGAGATCGATAGAGATTAAAAAGGATGATCAACCCTTAACCAACAAACCGTTTTTTACCGCTTTAGACTTGTTATTCCTTGGCTTTAGTGGGGGAGATGCGTATACTTGCCAAGCTTATGATAGAATATTCGTCACGACTGGACAGTTAAACGATTAGATTTGCTTTTATCAAAATATTTCATTTTATTTCTAATTCATTAAGTGTTTGGTTGTGCAATTATGACAAAACGAATACATGCTTAAATATAAAAATAAATCCTAATATCTTTTAGGATACATTTTCATAAGATTTATTCTAAGGTTTACTTGGGGACAAGTAAAGTTCAAGTGGGGGGATATTTAATGAACTCAAATAAGTACATTTTATTATCATCATTTGTCCTATTTATTTGACTTTTTTTATTATATTATATATGAGAATTGATACGTTAATGTTTACTTTTTGTAATTCTCGGGTAAAAACAAGTATTATGTGAAACTTGGCGATTTTGGACTAATTATAGAGCAAAACAAGCAAGATGTTAAGAGTCTACTGAAATGTACAAGATCAAGATCATTCTGCTCCAGATACGCCGCAACATACTTCTTACATACGGCGTATCACTATCAAGATTTCACAAGTTACAATCCAAGACAGCAAAGGACATGCGCCGCATAGAGAAATGGAGTTACGCCGCATCTTAAGGCGGTGTACGAATATACCAGAATATATTAATCTTGGACCCCACGCGAAGTTATGTCAATGCGCCGCATCTACTTATCCTATGCGCCGCATCTAACCCTCAGACAGAAACTATAAATACCCCAAGGCCAGACGAATTTCGAGACACTTAGCTTAACTCAGAAGAGAGAGACAGAAACCCTAAAGCCGAATTCAGACGTATTAGCAGCACAAGACACACCCTGAACGAAGATACAAGAGCTGTAAGAAGGTTCTGCATGTATTCAATTCATTAAGTAGTTTTGTTTTATTGTATTAGTACACTTTAATTCATCAAGATTGATGGGCTGATGTCATGTGACTACGGAAAATCATGTCCACCCCTTAAAATTGCTTTCCCATTAATTAAAGTTTATATATTGATGTCTTTGGTGACTTTTATTATGCATTGATAACCTCTGTGTCTAGCTGAGCATTGCTTGGGTCGCCATGCCCCTTCCTCGCCTATTTGTTTCAGCGTCTCTTTAATAAATAGGATAGACATAAGTAATCATTAAGGGTTTACTCGCCGATAAGATTAGAGCCAACGAGAAAGGTTTAATTATATACACTTCATATAAAACTAGCAATAAAACAAGTGACAAGCTACTTAATTATCAGGACAGGTCTTCTTATTGTCTCAAGTATCTATCTGTGTACGTGTGTGCTAATCACTGATTCGTGCTCATTAGTTTAGTTTATTATTTAATTATAACCAAACCGTGCCAGTCTCTCAGGCTGAACCCCCTTGCGTTAGAATAGGTTGTACAGCTAACTTAAGATATTAAAATACTGATTAGAATAACTAGATAATACGTTCCACTCTTAGTGATCGACACTCTACTTACCATTATATTCATACTGACCGGGTACACTGCTCGTTAAAGTGTGTGTTTTATTGATAAGTCGGCTAAATATAAATTTAAAACTTGAGTAGGCATTAATACTGCTAAAACCACAACGACATCACGCGCGCACCAAGTCTTTGGCGCCGCTGCCGTAGATATAAAAGAATTAGAGCAATACACACGAACATCAAGTTTTTGGCGCCGTTGCCGGGGAGTGAATTGTTATTATCTGTTAATTTGATTAGTATTTTAATTAGGTTTTTCTTTTCTTTTTAATTTTTAGATTCTAACCACTAACCCCGTTGTATATTAGTTAGATTGCATTCATTGTATTATTTGCATATTTTCTGTTCTGTGTGTTTTTATTTTCTTTAATTTGTGTGGCATTTCCTTGGTTAGCATTGCGAGCTGATCTCCTTGTTGCCATTGCCTCTCTGCAATGAAGGACATTTAGCGAGCGTCAGAGACGAGGGAAGAGCTGTTGACTATCCAATCTATACTTAGCGTTCTCACAAAAACCCCGCTACTAGCTGATATCCTAAAGGGGTTAATGCCGATTAACGTACGCATGGTTACACATGTCCACGTGTGTCGTGACGCACTTATAATTATGTTGGCCACCATAATTATACTTGCCTCCTTTCACACGTGTACATATTACCAAACACACATCTCTCGACTTTACATAAAAGGGTAGGGTGATCATCTCCCAGAAAATCCTCGAGTGAACTCCTCAAATTTCTGAGGCTAAGTGATAACCTTTATTTAACTTAATCTCATGTCTCATCAAACAAGAACTGTCACAAGATTAAGTTAAATAGCCAGTTATCACTGAGCTCCATGCTTTTGATGTCTCGATTTAGATTCTGAGATTTTTCCCTAAAAAGTATCCTCAAGAGAAATCCCCTTTTTAGCAAAATCATCAAATTCCTCTGCGGCTAAGTGATAACCTTTTATTCAACTTAATCTCATGTCTCATCAAACAAGAACTGTCACAAGATTAAGTTAAATAGCTAGTTATCACTGAGCTCCGCACCTCTGATGACTCGACTAAATGTTGAGATTCATTTATCGGTGTAGATACTATAACACTTAACAGTTAACATTTAACGGCACATAAATGGGAAGAGTTCTACGTAAGCAAAACGGTCGGGATAAGGATCTCAAGGAATATAGCAGTTATAGTCTAGGCTCTTAAATGCAACCTAGTTCTCTATAACCTGTCTCTGATACCAATCTGTAACACCCCCAAATTACCGCAGCGGAAACAGTAGTGCCAAGGGGGTATTACTTCATAATACAGATCAAGGTATAGAAAACGACCTCTAAATGAGACGTTTTGAAAAGTTATCATTCGAATTATTAAAATCAGAGTTATGACAATAAGTTCCAAAGTAAAGATTACATAAAAGTTTTCAAAGTGTATCGAATGATAAAGATAGATATGAGTCTTCAAGTATGCAAATGACTCTAGCAATCCACACATCCATAATAGTCTTAACAACCTAAGATAAACATGCTAAAAGTGTCAACCAACGGTTGGTGAGTTCATAGAGTTTAGTTTAAAAGTAAAGCATTTCAATAAAGATGTTTAAAGGTAAAGTGTTTAAATATAGATTTTTCCAGCAAAGGCATTGTAAATCCACTCAGTTCCAAGCCCCGCCCATACAAGACTTGCAACCTGTGTGTTTACAACCCACTGCTAACATAGTATGTCTATCAAGTATATTTGAATAAAGATTTCACAGCAAAGGCCTTGTAAATCCACTCAGTTCCAAGTCCCCGCCCATACAAGACTTGCAACCTGTGTGTTTACAATCCACTGCTATCACAGTAAGAATAGATAGATGTCTTGCATACCAATGCACAATATAATAGATTACTTGCATACCAATGCAAACTATATTAGATGACTTGCATACCAATGCATCATAAGATTACTGGGTGTCTTTTCCCAAAGGATTACTGGGTGTCTTTTCCCAAAGGATTACTGGGAGCCTACTTCCCAAAGACAAGTATAAAAGCATATTGTATAAAAGTATAAATATTTGAGTAATTGCATAAATCATGTATTTGATAAATGAGCAAAATAATTTAAGCATGTATCTCCCCCAAAAGTAGTTTCAAAAGTATAAAAATAGGGGCTATGAAACTCACCTCAGAAAATAGTCCTCTGAAATGAAAAGTCAAGTAGTAGCAATGTGTGGCACCAACACGCGACCTAGATTAGTATGGCAATCCTTAGTTACAATTATGTGTACTCATTACTCATACGTGTTTAAATAAATACGAGTGTTAACAAGTGGTTGTGTTTGATCTTGCTTGTGTGGAAAAGCTTAAAGTTCAAAAATAAAAGTTTCCAACAAAATGTATTTGTAAGTTTTGGCTCGAATATTAGCTTTAGTATTTGTCGAATGATTAATAATTAAAAGTCGACAAATATTTATAAAATTTTGTGGATGAAAAAAAATATATATCTTTAGTGAAGTTGTGGGTAAATAATATATTTGGACGAATATATTATTTATAGTTTACGCAGATGTGGTTGTTAATTAAAATATGCGCTAAACACATTTATTTAGACGGAAAGTGGTAAAAATATGTAAGTTATTAATCCTATAAATTTTTATGGGTATAATGCAAACTTGGTCCAAGTCTAGGGACTAAAATGGTCATAAGTTTCTAAATTATAAATGCTTAAGAATAATGTTAGTTTGTCCAAAGTTGAGGGCTGGAGTTGTAAAAGTTGTAAAGATTTCAAAAAAAAAAAAAAAAAATAGAAATAGGCAGAACTGTCTTGCCATGACTCGAACCTTGGACCACTCATTTGAAACGAAGTGACACAACCAGTGGACTAGTTGTCAACTTGTGCTATATCTTTCAACTTAAACGTATATATAGCTTTTTTTCATCTGTTTCATTTTATGTTAATATTTCACTCAGTGAATATGGTCATGGGTTGCATGTATGTATGTTTATACTGGTGTGCTGTTTCCTCAACTGTTTTCAAGTAAGAACTCATCTAGGTGTTTCAGGTTTATGATTTAGCAATAAGTTAACGCAACGTGACCAAAATGAGCTCACATAAGTCGTACGACTTATGTGAGTTTTACAACTCAAAATCCCAAACGTGATCCAAAATACTCAACCATTCTAGTGTGGGTTTCCAAAAGTTGGCTTAAGTCGCGATAAGCACTTTTTCACGTATAAGCTAAAGGTCGTGGGTTGGGTCTTATGACTCTTTTATGGTTCGGTTCGGGTTTAGTCACAAACCCGATAAGTAAACAAGTTATATGTTTCGAAAATAATCTACACGACTTTGGGAAATTAAGTCATACGAGGGTATTGAGAGTCAAGTATTACAAGTTCATGCGAGCCACAACTTATCCTTTACGTTTCATTTTCGTTTTTCATAAGTTATTCAAGGTTCAAAAACTCGTAACGAGTCACGTGTGTGTCGACTAACAAGTCAACAAGCACTTGCTCGTTTGTATCGTGTTTATATGTGTTAACAAAGTTCGACGTTTCCACACAAGTATTCATTAAACACAACACCCATTTATAGTTTCTGCATGTATGTGCATGTGTATACGTTGACAGTGTGTTGAGTGAAAGAAAGTGAGCATCACTTTAAGTTCCAAATCACTTAACATTCATTAATAAAGCATAAATGAAACCTAAGGTTGTGATAAAATCATATAATTTCAAGAAAGGTGTCGAGGGCTTACAGTGGGTGGGTCGAGAGTTGTGTGGATCGAACAAGAAGAGAAAGACCAAGAAACCACAACCGAAGGTAATCCAAGCTTCCAAAACTAAACCCAATAAGCTTCTAATATGTTACTAACCCAAGAGTCTTTTCCCCCTTTCTTTTTGTGCTTACTGTCGTGAGGTGTTTGTGAGCAAGATCGTGATTTGATCTCTCCCTGGAAGGCTCGGATTTATAATGGATTGGGGAGAGTAGCTCCATACGAGCTTTCGGGTTATGGGAAAACCAACCTTCCTAATCGGTGTGTTATCCTTATACTTATGCTTCTATTTCTTATGCAATCTCGTGACTAAGAATGGGACAAGGGTTCCCTGGTTCAATGGCATTAATTGGTGATGGAGATGGGTCGATTGCTTCGGTTTCTGGTTCTTTTTGGGGAAGCAGCTATAGCAACCATTCAAGAAGGTGGTGCTTTTGAGGATGGTGGGTTGCCAAAAAAAATGATAAGGATGGAAGGTGGGAGTAGAAAGGTGATGATGTTTTGGATGGAAATAGGTCTCGACAAAAGAAAGAAAGAGGGAGGTAGCAGCAGTAGATGAGTAAAAATATTTTGGGGATGGTGAATAAGTCAAAAAGTAGTAGAAGGAAAGTATTTGTGGTTGGGAAAATGTGGTGGGTACCGACAATCCTAAAGTATATAATTATAGTAGTTTTTATTTTAATTTGAGGTGTATTGTGTTATTTATTTATATGTAGTGTTTAATAAATAAAATGTAGTAATGTTGTTAAAAATTTAGGAGGGTGTATTTTGTGCTTTAAATACCCGAGTCTCGTTAAACAGTGTCGGATCTGGTTTCGTTTAAATGTCTCTAACTCGAGGGTTTAGAGTCGTCATATATTATTTGTTTATTTTCGAGTTCGTATTTACCTTCGTGATTCTTATGCCATACTATCGCGGTGTCGGAACGCGTGCGGCTCGTTCCATCGAATAATAAATAACATAACAATGTTTATTTAGGAATGTAATAAACAAAAAGTTCAAATTGGCTCATAAAAATGGTTAAGTGAACAGTAACGACGTGTTAATAATAGATTAGCGTCCACTAATGACTAGGAAATTCTACGGGTTGCTACATTAGTACACTTTAATTCATCAGGATTGATGGGCTGATGTCATGTGACTACGGAAAATCATGTCCACCCCTTAAAATTGCTTTCCCATTAATTAAAGTTTATATGTTGATGTCTTTGGTGACTTTTATTAGTGCATTGATAACCTCTGTGTCTAGCTGAGCATTGCTTGGGTCGCCATGCCCCTTCCTCGCCTATTTGTTTCAGCGTCTCTTTAATAAATAGGATAGACATAAGTAATCATTAAGGGTTTACTCGCCGATAAGATTAGAGCCAACAAGAAAGGTTTAATTATATACACTTCATATAAAACTAGCAATAAAACAAGTGACAAGCTACTTAATTATCAGGACAGGTCATCTTATTGTCTCAAGTATCTATCTGTGTACGTGTGTGCTAATCGCTGATTCGTGCTCATTAGTTTAGTTTATCATTTAATCATAACCAAACCGTGTCAGTCTCTCAGGCTGAACCCCCTTGCGTTAGAATAGGTTGTACAACTAACTTAATATATTAAAATACTGATTAGAATAACTAGATAATACGTTCCACTCTTAGTGATCGACACTCTACTTACCATTATATTCATACTGACCGGGTATACTGCTCGTTAAAGTGTGTGTTTTATTGATAAGTCGGCTAAATATAAATTTAAAACTTGAGTAGGCATTAATACTGCTAAAACCACAACGACATCACGCGCGCACCAAGTCTTTGGCGCCGCTGCCGTGGATATAAAAGAATTAGAGCAATACACACGCACATCAATTACCACAAAATAACTATCACTTTAAGGACTTACGTTGTAGTGCTCAGTGTCACACAAAGTTGTGGATATCCAAGAGGTGATGTACGTCTTATACTTGATGGTTGGTTGGTTGAAGAGTATAGAGTACTTAGGGATTCGAAGTTGCACGAACTCTCTACCCCGCTCTTTGTCATACATTAGTGCAAGTTTAAGTCACAAGGTCGGGTTATTTTTTCTTCAGTCTCAAGTTCATCATATTCGGTTTTCTCCATCAGTAGTCACGATAAAGAGCCGACTGAATGATAATGGGGTTGGTAACGAGTTAGCTGAGAGAAGTAGAAAAGAGAGAGATGACGTTTGAACACATCTGTTCAGGCCTCGTTCTTCAACGACAATGAAGTATGATGCGTGTGCTTGTTATGCTCTAATTTATATCCACGGTCTGTTGTTGTGGTTTTAGCAGTATTCAAGTTTTAAATTTATATTTAGCCGACTTATCAATAAAACACACACTTTAACGAGCAGTGTACCCGGTCAGTATGAATATAATGGTAAGTAGAGTGTCGATCACTAAGAGTGGAATGTATTATCTAGTTATTCTAATCAATATTTTAATATCTTAAGTTAGCTATACAACCTAATCTAACGCAAGGGGGTTTCAGCCTGAGAGACTGGCACGGTTTGGTTGTGATTAAATATAAACTAAACTAATAGGCACGAATCAGCAATTAGCACACACGTACACAGATAGATACTTGAGACAATAAGAAGACCTGTCCTGATAATTAAGTAGCTTGTCACTTGTTTTATTGCTAGTTTTATATGAAGTGTATGTAATTAACCCTTTCTCGTTGGCTCTAATCTTATCGGCGAGTAAACCCTTAATGATTACTTATGTCTATCCTACTTACCCTTTCTTCCTACTTTTCTACAGACGATAGAATGCATAGGCGATAGAAAAAGGCGAGAACAGAGGCATGGCGACCCAATCAATGCTCAACTAGACACAGAGGTTATCAACGCACTAATAAAAGTCACCAAAGACATCAACATCTAAACTTTAATTAATGGGAAAGCAATTTTAAGGGGTGCCCATGGTTTTCCGTAGTCACATGGAATCGGCCCATCAATCCTGATGAATTAAAGTGTACTAATACAATAAAACAAAACTACTTAATGAATTGAATACATGCAGGACCTTCTTACAGCTCTTGTATCTTCGTTTAGGGTGTGTCTTGTGCTGCTACTTCGTCTGAATTCGGCCTAGGGATTCTTCTGTCTTCGGTCTTGTTGTTTAGAATCGAACTCCGAAATTCGTCTGACTTTGGGGTATTTATAGTTTCTGTCTGAGGGCTAGATGCGGCACATAGGATAAGTAGATGCGGCGCATTGACTTAACTTCGCGTGGGGTCCAAGATTAATATATTCAGGAATATTCGTACACCGCCAGAAGATGCGGCGTAACTCCATTCTTGTATGCGGCGCATGTCCTTTGCCGTCTTGGATTATATCTTGTGAAATCTTGATAGTGATGCGACGTATATAATAAGTAGGATGCGGCGTATCTGGAGCAGAATGGTCTTGATCTTGTACATTTCAGTAGACTCTTAACTTCTTGCTTGTTTTGCTCCATAATTAGTCCAAAATCGCCAAGTTTCACATAGTACTTGTTTTTACCTGAGAATTACAAAAGTAAACATTAACGTATCAATTCTCACAGATAATATAATAAAACAAGTCAAATAAATAGGATAAATGATGGTAATAAAATGTACTTATTTGAGTTCATCAAATATCCCCCCACTTGAACTTTACTTGTCCCCAAGTAAACCTTAGAATTAATCTTATGAAAGTGTATCCTAAAAGATGTTAGGATTTATTTTTATATTTAAGCATGTATTCGTTTTGTCATAATTGCACAACCAAACACTTAACGAGTTAGAAATAAAATAAAATATTTTGATAAAAGCAAATCTAATCGTTTAATTGTCCAGTCGTGACGAATATTCTATCATAAGCTTGGCAAGTATACGCATCTCCCCCACTAAAGCCAAGGAATAACAAGTCTAAAGCGGTTAAAAAGGGTTTCTAGGTTAAGGGTTAATCATTCTTCTTAATCTCTATCGATCTCAAATTCCAGAAAAGGCGACAAAATCACAAATACATGATCGAATCCACGAACACGATACTTGCAATTGCTCAAATCCTTAACTCGAATAGGCTAAAGATAGGACCAAGTAATCTTTACCATAATATTATATCAAAAACGGCGACAAAATCATAAATACATAGCCGAATCCACGACTACGATACTTAAGATTGCTCAAATCCCTAATCTCAATAAATCAAAGGTTTGGATAAAGAATAATATAGGGTATGGATAATATTTGGGATACAAATTGGTTTAAAATGAAAAATAAACAAAACAGATAAATTAAAAATCCTAAGTGTGGTAAATTGCTTTCCCAACCATCCCATGAATAAGACTCATATCATTGAATAACTCACGCTTTAACACTTGAAACACACGCTTTAGGTAGACACGAATTATACTCAACAAGATCTCAATCAAAGAATAACCTTAGTTGGCGTTCCCATAACGGCCAACTCCCATTCAATCCATAAATATAGTATATAACAAATAGTGGTGATATCGACCACTTAATACAAAACTTTACATAAGTTGTTCAAAATAAACTTCCAACTTTTTCTTTTCTCATTTTTTTGATTTTTTTTTTTTTTTTTTTTTTTTTTTTTTTTTTTTTTTTTTTAACTTGAAACATAAACATAGATGTGTAAAATTTCACCACATCACTATAACGATAACTCTGGATAATTTTTCCATACTTTTCATGACTTCAGAAATAACGGTAATAGTGAAAGTAGTAAACACACGAAAAATAAACACAAAGATATACAATATTTACTTTCACTCCAATTGCATTGTGCAATTTCCCGACCTAACCATAGATAATGAATTAGCACGCGAACACAGGTAATGTAAGGAAACACACTTTGCCTAAAGCAATTAACCAACCACGGATTTTAATCTACAGGGTAGGCTAAGGTGTAAGGGTGTAACGAAACATTATAACAAAGGTGTACGAAACGAAAGGAATGGCTCTGAGTGTTTTTCTAGGGGTATCTTACTCTAAAAGTGAGAGTAACAAAAGGTTTATACGGGGGTTAACTAACCAGTGTAGTTAGCTAATATCACATAACATATAAAGGCTATTTGGGTGTAATCCTAGAAATTTACCAATTTAGACAAGTCATTCCAATTATGTCAATAATACTCATTATGGTGGTCTCGAATAGTATACAAGCCAAGTTCTAAAGTTTACAAGTCACCGGCACACTCATAGATTTGTGAATTTTTGAAAAGTTCACAATTTTTGAAAATAACGTCATGTGTGCAGCTATGTAATTTAGACTTTAAACAAAAACATGCTAAAAATTTTAAATTTTGATATATTAAGCGCATTTTAAGCATATTTTGAAAAAGTTTAGGACAAGTAAGTGTTCTAATTCTCCGATCCCCCCACTTAAGTTAAACAACGTCCTCGTTGTTTGTATCAAAGATTAAATACTGGAAAAATAAAAGAATTAGAACAGAAAAACTCCCCTGAGATTTGCTCGGTATGATCCTCCATTATTTGTATAAGAGCAAAAATCATCTTTCTTGTGGATGAGAACGTTTAAGCTTCATAATTTATGTATCCACAGGAAATGCAGGAATCTATAATATCATCAAGTCTTTAACACACCTGAGTTAAGAAAGGTTCAAACTTGCATAATACATTAGTAGTTAGTAAAAATAAAACTTAAAATCATCAGGTCAGTCGATACGCCGTATCTTATGGAAGAAGATACGCCGTATCGAGCCTGGAATAAGTACGAATCAGGATAGAAGATGCGTCGCATCCTTAACCAGGGATGCGCCGCATTAAAATACTGACAGAAAGTTTTAAAGTCAAAAATAAAAAATGCAGAAAATTAAATAAGATATGACCAGTGCAGGAGATGCGTCGTATCTTAGGATTGAGATGCACCGTATCTTCTGCGGGCCTGACTGACTCGACACAAAACATAAAAGTAAAAATTTTTCTCCGGGTTGTCTCCCGGTCAGCACTTGTCTTTATTCCATAGTCTTCAAGTGAGACTCACGTTCAGCTCTTTATTTTCGATCACTGAAAGAGTCGGAAGCATCGCGCTCCCTCATCACCAGTCCAGTAATATTGAATACTCCTTGCTCGTCCTTAATTTCCACGCCATTCCTCTTTAGTATCTGTATAAACAAAGTTCTGTCCCTTTCGGGCAGAGATGACAAAATTATAGACGGGAAATTCTTATTATTATAGGGGCATAAATATGCAAGGTGGGGTGGTAGTTCAATAAACACATCATTATTCAAATTTGTATTCTCAACTATTCTCCTACGTTTGTTAATTACTACGCAATCATGCCACTCATCATCAGAATCATTAACAATATCGCGTCTAAGTTCGGTAGGTACATTAAGGTCAATAAATTCCTCGAAGTTCTCATGATTAGGATTAGTTGAGTTGTTTTGAATCAATGTTTCTCCCATAAGCCTAGCTTATAGACGAGGTCCATACGTTCTCTTAATCCTAGCACATAGACGCCTCTAATTATGCTTTCAGCAGGATTTTGGCACTTATAGACTAGTTTATTATTCCCTACCCTTAATGAGATTTTTCTTTTAAACACATCAATCTTAGCATGGGCGGTAGACAAGAAAGGTCTTCCAAGGATTAAAGGAATCTTAACATCCTCGGGAATATCTAATATAACAAAGTCTACAGGGAAAACAAACTTCTCAATCTTAACTAGCACATTATTAGCAATCCCTTCAGGTCGTTTTACCGTTTTATCAGCCAATTCAATAAGCAACTTAGTTGGTGCTAATTTTCCTAGTCCTAGGGTAGTGAATGTCTTAAGGGGCATTACACTAACGCTAGCTCCTAAGTCAGCTAACACATTATTGAAAGATATATCATTAATTGAACAAGGTAAAGTAAAACTTCCTGGGTCCTTTTCTTTATGAGGCAAGGCATGTAAGTCGGTTGCAGAGCTCTCTTCTTTCATTGTAGCCTTGATCTCTTCTTCAATCTTTGTCTTTTCTTTGAGTAGCCTCCTTAAACTGATTGAAGAATTAAAGAAAAATTCGGGCTTTGCAGCATCATTACCATTCATCAATCTTCTAGGTATGTTAGGCGTGACTTCCTCAGTGGTGCTTATGGCCTTGACATGATCTCTTGGGTTGGTTTCAGTTGAGCTAGGTAAACTTCTGTATCCCCTTTCTTGAAGAACTTTGCTCATTTGTCCAATTTGTTGTTCCAATGCTTTGATCGAAGCTCCTAGATTTCTTGTAATAGTGTCCGTTGAGGCTCGGATTTCTTTGATCATAGCAGTGTTCTCTTCATGTCTTTTAGCAGCATCGGCCATAATTTGCTTTAGAGTGTCATCCAAAGTCTGCCTCCTTTCTTGATAAGTGGGATTAAAGTTGTTCTTTTGATAGTATCCCGGAGTAGCTTCCCTAAATCTTCCAGAAGGTCGGAATGGTTGTCCAAATTGTGTGTAGTATGCTTCTTCAAAAGTCTCACTTTCATTCTTATTAGGGCAATCCTTAGTGTAGTGAGGTCCTTCGCATTTTTCACATCCAACTTGGGCAGCATAAACTTTCTCATCACGCTTCTTCATCTCTCTACTAATTTTATCCAATTGAGCTTGAAATAGCAGCAAACCCGTCAAAATTAGTGCTGCTCTTAGATTTAGTAGAGGTCCCATCGTGCCATTTTTGAGAATGATCAGCAGCTTCTTGGATAGCTTTCCTAGCATTGGCTGCACTCATTTGAGGCACAGCTCCCTTAGCATCCAAGATTTGTCTAGTAAGAAAGTCCAATCCTTGATAGAACAATATTATCTCCTGCATTTCACTTAGATAATGTTGAGGGCATTTCATCAATAAGTCTTTAAATCGCTCCCAAGCTTGATAAAGAGTTTCATCAGGCTCTTGCTTGAAACTGTTGATAGCCTCCATCTTTTTAGCGGTTTTAGCAGGTGGACAATATCTTTTCAAGGAATTTGCTCTTCAAATCTTCCCATGTAGTGATTGAACTAGCAGGTTCATTTCTTAGCCACTTATTAGCAGCTCCTTTAAGTGAAATTGGAAAGATTCTTAGCATAAGTTGATCATCAGAGACTCCTTCTGTAGTAAACAAATTTGCAATCTCGAGGACCTTTTCAACATGTTCATTAGCATCTTCATGTTCTGATCCACTGAAAGCATTTTCTCTTAGCTCCTTGAGAAACTGACCCTTCAACTCAAACTTTGACTTTTCATCAAACTTTGGTCTAGCAACTCCTGAAGTGTAATCAGCACGGATTTTGTTCATGTATTCCTCCATAGTAGTGTTTTCCGCCATTGTTTCTGTTTCTACTTCCTCTTTCTCTTCAGAAAAGTAATCAAGCTCGAACGAACTTGAGATATCAAAGCTTTTTGTGTTGAAAAGCCTTTTAAGCGAATGTAGGGCTCGTTCAGGATCTTCGAAAGGTGTAATCAAGTTCTTAGTTGAACTCCTGGTCATGCACTTCCTGAAACTATCACAAAAGCATCAGTAGGGTATGTTCAAGAAAGTAGTATATCAGAAAATCAACAACGAAAACGGAATACGAAAAATAAAAGTTACTGATATCTGCAGACGATGCGCCGTATCCAAAAAGTTGGATACGCCGTATCTTATAATCGTTAAAATTTAATCAGACTTTTATTCAGAAAATAGATACGCCGCTTAGAATCTAGAATACGCCGTATCAGTTAAATTTATCAAAAATCTATTATACTTATTAAAATTAAATGCGTCGTATTAACAAAAGCTAATGCGCCGTATTTTCGTTACGTTTCAAAATACAAGATTTTTGATTCAGAAGATGCGCCGTATCGATAAAAATCGATGCGTCGTATCTGTTTAATAATTCGAAAAGCTGTTTTTAATTTAAATA
Source organism: Artemisia tridentata subsp. tridentata (assembly GCA_021014915.2). Lineage (NCBI taxonomy): Eukaryota > Viridiplantae > Streptophyta > Magnoliopsida > Asterales > Asteraceae > Artemisia > Artemisia tridentata. The sequence goes on along the minus strand of CP139501.1, from coordinate 202,201,376 downwards.
ATAAATACGACGTATCTGTTAAAACAGATGCGTCGTATGGCGTTATCGTTTAGAAAAATTTCTTATTAAAAACAGAATACGCCGTATCTTGGGGAAAGATGCGCCGTACTCGAATTTATTAAACGCGTTGTATTTTATAAAAATTAAACGCAATACGCCGTATCTATGAAAATAGATGCGCCGTATCATTTGAATTAGCACAGTACAACGATAGCAGAATACAGAAAACAGAAAAAAATAAAAACAAGCAAAAAGAAACAAAAATTAAACACACAAAAACAGAAAATATGCAAATAATACAATGAATGCAAATTAACTAATATACAACGGAGTTAGTGGTTAGAATTAAAAAAAAATTAAAACCTAATTAAAATACTAATCAAATTAACAGATAATAACAATTCACTCCCCGGCAACGGCGCCAAAAACTTGATGCGTGTGCTTGTTATGCTCTAATTTATATCCACGGTGTGTCGTTGTGGTTTTAGCAGTATTCAAGTTTTAAATTTATATTTAGCCGACTTATCAATAAAACACACACTTTAACGAGCAGTGTACCCGGTCAGTATGAATATAATGGTAAGTAGAGTGTCGATCACTAAGAGTGGAACGTATTATCTAGTTATTCTAATCAATATTTTAATATCTTAAGTTAGCTATACAACCTAATCTAACGCAAGGGGGTTTCAGCCTGAGAGACTGGCACGGTTTGGTTATGATTAAATATAAACTAAACTAATAGGCATCGAATCAGCGATTAGCACACACGTACACAGATAGATACTTGAGACAATAAGAAGACCTGTCCTGATAATTAAGTAGCTTGTCACTTGTTTTATTGCTAGTTTTATATGAAGTGTATATAATTAACCCTTTCTCGTTGGCTCTAATCTTATCGGCGAGTAAACCCTTAATGATTACTTATGTCTATCCTACTTACCTTTCTTCCTACTTTTCTACAGACGATAGAATGCATAGGCGATAGAATAAATAGGCGAGGACAGAGGCATGGCGACCCGATCAATGCTCAGCTAGCACAGAGGTTATCAATGCACTAATAAAAGTCACCAAAGACATCAACATATAAACTTTAATTAATGGGAAAGCAATTTTAAGGGGTGCCCATGGTTTTCCGTAGTCACATGGAATCGGCCCATCAATCCTGATGAATTAAAGTGTACTAATACAATAAAACAAAACTACTTAATGAATTGAATACATGCAGGACCTTCTTACAGCTCTTGTATCTTCGTTTAGGGTGTGTCTTGTGCTGCTACTTCGTCTGAATTCGGCCTAGGGTTTCTTATGTCTTCGGTCTTGTTGTGTAGAATCGAACTCCGAAATTCGTTGACTTTGGGGTATTTATAGTTTCTGTCTGAGGGCTAGATGCGGCACATAGGATAAGTAGATGCGGCGCATTGACTTAACTTAGCGTGGGGTCCAAGATTAATATATTCAGGAATATTCGTACACCGCCAGAAGATGCGGCGTAACTCCATTCTTGTATGCGGCGCATGTCCTTTGCCGTCTTGGATTATATCTTGTGAAATCTTGATAGTGATGCGCCGTATATAATAAGTAGGATGCGGCGTATCTGGAGCAGAATGGTCTTGATCTTGTACATTTCAGTAGACTCTTAACTTCTTGCTTGTTTTGCTCCATAATTAGTCCAAAATCGCCAAGTTTCACATAGTACTTGTTTTTACCTGAGAATTACAAAAGTAAACATTAACGTATCAATTCTCACAGATAATATAATAAAACAAGTCAAATAAATAGGATAAATGACGGTAATAAAATGTACTTATTTGAGTTCATCAACGTCTGTTCACATCAGTTCAGGCCTCGATCTTCAACGACAATGGCGTCTGCTGAAAACACTCCAGGCCCCGTTCCTCAAAGAAAAGAAAGGCGTACGCTTGAGTGCGCTTTATCTTCGGAAGAAGAGAAATCTTCTTGTTTATGACCATTCTCATCATCAAGTGGATTTACTTATCGTTGATTGTATTCTTATTCACTCGTTCAATCAAAAGTGGCAGTCATATGCAATTTTTGAGGGGGAGAAGGGTGAATAAACAAAATGTCAGTTATCAAGTGGATCTACTTACCGTTGATGGTATTCTTATTCACTCGTTCAATCAAAAATGGCAGTCACATGCAATTTTTGAGGGGAGAAGGGTGAATAAACTACATGTTGATTGATGTTTGAGAAATGGCCATACGACTAATCGACATCTTCACACGGCAGATATAATCAGTGATAAAAGGCTTCTAGTTAATGCTTATGTACACATCATTATGCTTCATGTACACATCATTATGATGATTCCGATTACTCGTAACCATCAGGGGAGAGAAATGTGTACACCAAGGACGCACAACAAGTTCACATGATCGGGTTTAACATCTTATGAAACAAATTAAAGATGATCAGTGTTTCAACTTGTTACTTTGGTATCTTCATTTCATGTGTACATCACGGGCTGATTAATCGTAACCATCAGGGGAGAGAAATGTGTACATCAAGGACGCACAACAAGTTCACGTGATCGGGCTTAATATCTCATGATACAAATTAAAGATGACCAGTTTTTAACTTGTTACTTTGTTGTTATCATCTCATGTGTACGTTACGGGCTGATGGGTTATATGTAAGATTACTGGAATGCATTTGGTGAGATGAAGATGTTGATATTCTGCTCCCCAAATGGACAATCTTGAAGAAGGTAGAGTCTACAGTCTGTTCTACATTTTCCGCTGTGCGTTAGAAAACTAAAGACGGCATGCATTTGGTTATCAAAAGACTTCTTCATATTCAGGGCATTCATCAGAAAGGTTGTCAATTTGGGGGAGAGCACTAATTAGGGGAGAGTGAAAAGCCAGATTTAATTCCTCCCTAATTAGATTTGCGGACATTGTTCTTCAGCAAGTAAAGTGATGGCAGCTGAGAAGAGTTTGAAGCCAGAAACACTCAAAAGCCTTCAGGAAGAAACTGAGGAGTAAATTGGTTTGCTTCACATATCCTTGTATATATTTGCTTCATATATCCTTGTATATATTTTAAACCAAAAAGAAAATAGAAAAATATAAAACCCATAAAAACCATTAAAATCAGAAAATCACAAAAATACCAAAAACAGTTCCTCTAGGCATGTCTTCTGTTTATCGATAACATTTACGGTCTTAGAAATGTTATTCAATAATGACACGGGACTTTAAATGAAGCTCGAGCAGAAGTTAAAATAAATTGTTAAAACATGTCATGATGGCTTGCAGTTACTTCATACTGTAACCCGTTCTTCATTATGGGGAAAACACGTCGCCAAAAAGACGGTTGTTCCTCCCATTGGGTGATGTTCACCCGGGCATGGATTACGTTATATCCATGTTTCTTCGATTTGATGTACGTTTCAGTGCATCATTTCTCGTATAAGAAGAGAAGTCTTCTTTACATCGCAAATACTTTTCCAATCTATGTTCAGGAAAGTATTTGTGCTAAACTTGGTGGTACCATGATTTTTTTGGAAATCAATCAGACTTAAAGTTTTTCATAAAATTTGTCACTCAATCAATTGACTACATCTCTTTAAATAGAAAACGGGTCATCGATTGAGGGGGAGAGTGATTTCAAAATTTTATATCATCAAAACACCCACTTTGTACATAATAAGCAAGTGAATAAATTTTTTTGTTATATGTTAGTGTATGAGTTTCATTCAAATATCTTTCAAACTTATCATACCTGACAATAACATTCTCCCTCATTGATTAAGGGGGAGCATAATTATGTTCCATTATCAGTATACATTGAATCAGACCAAATTTTCTCTCATAATTTCTAAACTTATTTAAATCAATTGGGATCACAAATCTCAAAAGGTTTGAAATTTTTGATCGGGGGAGAGAATGTGATTTAAATATGAAAACTGATAAAATGTGATCTTTTGAACTCAAGTGTAGGCTCTCTCATATGTGCTAAACTCTTTCGTATATCGATGCACATATTGAGGGGGAGCGAATGATTTGTGATGGCAATTGTGGAAGAATACCAAAGACCGACCATTTTACTTAATGTACTGGGAGATATAAGGATGGTAAGGTTAGGTATCAGTCCCATGATCCAGCCAGAACCGGAGGGATCTTCCCAGGGAGAATCCTCTAGTTAGAATAGAAGTCCTTAGGAATGATTAAAAAGGAGAAAAGTGAATAAGGGAAGAGTGCCAACTGAGATGGAGCTAGTACTGGAACAAACCCAACAAGGTACTAGTGGTGAAGTCTCGGTAAGCACTGAAGGGGTTGAAGAATGAAAAAGAAATGTAAAGATAAAGGGTGAAAAGAAAAAAGCCCTCCTTAGACATTAGGCAGAAACCGGGTCAGTACATATGCTGTCAGAATCACATAGTTGATTGCTGACATTGAACTCAAGTATCATGGACCCAGTGATATGCTGCACAACCCTCCCTAGCCACTCAAGGTCTCTCAAAAGACTCTTGTTTCATTCACACGGAGATTCACTCATTACTATTGACTCTCTCACTCCGAGTTAGTTGATATTGAAAAAGTGGCAGTCCTCTCCAGCCTCCGATCACAAAATCAGAACGCACTATTGAGTCTAGAGCCAAGAGATCATCCATAAATCTCATTAGGATACATTTCCAATATACTTGTTGTTTCATACACCGTGAAAAGCAGGAAAATATATATGAAGAGTCCTATGCATTATCCTCGTGGTATTGCCAGAACATCCGAGTGATACGAAAGTATTCACAATGAAGATGGAAATCCTTCTAGAGCCAACATCAAACAAGCTCTTGGTAGGTAACATTAGGGGTGGCAATTCGGGTCGGGTTCGGGTTGGCGGGTTCGGGTTGTCATGTTGGCGGGTCAGAAAACCCAACCCGAACCTGACCCATTTAAATCATCGGGTCAGCTATGTCAACCCTAACCTGTTTACACATAACCCGAACCTGACCCATTTAACCCGTATATATACTTGGGTTGGCGGGTTAAATAGGTTACACGGGTTGAAAAGGTTAAACGGGTTTTCGGTTGACCCATTTAACCCGTTTTTTATACAAAAGTTGCCACATTACACGAGTTAAATAGGTTAGACGGGTTTAATGGGTTTGAGGGTCGACCCGTATAACCAATTTAACTCGTATAATAAAATATAAATAATTTTTGAATTTAAGAAAAAAAATCTTAAACGGGTTGGCGGGTCGACCCACTTAATTTATTCACAACCCGAACCTGACCTGTTTAATAAATGGGTTAGATGGGTCGACCCAAACCCGACCCGAAATCTATTTAGACTCAACCCGAACCTGTTAATTTTTGTGTCGGTTTCAGGTTGGGTTTCGTGTTTTTTCAGAAATTGCCACCCCTAGTTAGCATGTGAGATCCTTCATGGATCAAACTTGTGACAACTGGAAAGAAACAATGGAGCGATTCACTATTGAATCAATCTTGTTCAAGGAATTGGATTGACGGTCTCATTTAATCAATGAATTCAATTCACTGATTCACTATACCGTGTTGTCTGCTTTGAGACGTTCCGGTAAGAGAACATGCTTGTTATGACGACTCCAATGTTAATTCGTTGGATGAGTCTATAAAACAAGCTGGAAATTCCTGTCAAGGTTGAATTCTCTTTAAAGGGAATTCTACCTGATCACAGGTCGGTCCTCACGGAACCGAAGGTTATTCCAACCACACCGAGCGAATGACAAAGCCATATTCGCTCTCCAACTTTATTGCTAACTGTTTTATTTTAGATTCATATAAAGATGGTGATGGTGGTTCCTGATTCCAGTAGAGACGTGCCAATCCACACTCCATGCTCACACTTACAAATCACTATCAATGACATCATGATAGCTAAAAGACCTACAACACAGCTTCCGCAACTCTGATGATAGTTATCATAAACCAGAAAAGTGTGAGTATGCCAGTCCAAAGGTCACAAAAATCACATGGAGGCAATATTACATCAAGGATGATTAAGAGATTCACTATGGCTGATGATCTCAAAGAAAGCTCAAAGATCACACAAGTCTAAGGAACTTATGCTTAAAGATCACTACTTGCTGTACAAAGATTGCACTTGAAGAATCAAATGATACAAGCTAGAGCTAAAGATCTATTTATAGAATATTAAGCTTCAATTTGTTTTTTCTGGGGTGACCTCCCTTAGGGGGAGATTGTTATCGGTCACCCCATGTATTTTCATGCTTAGCGTAGCTCTAAGTTTGGTTAGTATTAGTTTATTTATTAGTTTATTTATAGTAGTATTAGTGGAGTTGGGTCGGGTCTTTACCCACTGTCAACTCATCCACAGCCCACGTGGGGCGTTTATGTATGTAACTATATATACCCTTCTCCATCAATGGAGAAGGTTGGTTGTTTCATTTTAATACACACACAAAAGGTGTGTTTCTCTCTCAAGAAACTTCCCACCTCTTCTCTCTCTCTCTCTCTCTAACTCTTAACAATGGCTGATTTCTTTGTTGATATAAATAATGCCTAAAAACATTATCAATACTTACTCATACCTCTATGTTTTGATCATCATAAAATGTAAACTCATTAAACATAAACTTATTAAATAAACAAGTATTTAGTTGTAAATATTCACTTCTACAACTTAAATCACTTAAGGTATGAATGAATGATGAAGCGAAAAGTGTACCGCTTTTAGGGGGTCATTTAAGCCCTAAATCGTATTTATTTGATCAAATATTGCCCTAAATCGTTTCTTTTGTCATTTTAGGTACTTTGGAGAAGAAATCTGGAAAGGAAGCATTTTGGACGTTTTTGGAGCATAAAAGTGAAGAAAACGACAAAGTCTAAAAATCGGCTGGAAAAGTACTCTTGACGGCGTCAAGACTTGCTCTTGACGCGTCATGGCTTGGCAAAAGAGGTGGATATGAAAAATACACATGATAAGCCAGAGAATTTTACTATGGAAAAGGTGACGGCGTCACCCTTTAAGGTGATCAAGGCCATCACGGTTTAACTTAAAACGAGACGGCGTCAAGCCCATTTCTGACGGCGTCAAGCCTTGATAAGCCAGAGCGGATTTTGGAGCACTAAAGATGGACGGCGTCAAGAAGGCCATCCGGGAACCCTAGACACGGCGAGGTGACGGCGTCAAGATCTACAACGTGACGCCGTCAGCCCTTAAGTTCTATATATAGTTTTGCAATTTTTTGTTATTAGTGTGCAACTTTGTGAGGAGAAACCCTAAGACGAATTTCTGCCATTTTTAAGGGTTTTCAAACCCTTGGATCTCCCATGTTTAATTGAAGATAAGTAATCGTTTAATCAATCAATATGTCTATGTGTTGTTTGATTATATCTTGTTCTTGTCTTTTAATTAACATGCTAGGCTAGATTTATCTTGTGTTTGCTTAGATCTAATGAAACCTAACTATTGATTATTGGTTATTAGTGTGTTATTAGTTGTACTGGATGATTGTTTATCGATGTTAGGCTTAAGAAAACTGGCTAACTTCCGATTCGGTAATTTGCTTGAACGTCTTAAGAAACATGAACCAATGCGTACTAGGTTTTTATGGTTGTATTTAATGCATGAGCGAATTCTAGTGATCCCATGTTAGGAGCTTCCTAGCCGGCTCGACATAGGAGTGAAGTAGGAGCTTGTAGAGTTGGGGAAGTACGTACACCACCCCACGATTGGTATTAAGGAATACACCCGTCATCCACGCAATTAATACACACTAATCAACCGGTAAAAGATAGTTAGGGAGTAAGGAAATCTAAGTAAACACATTTCTCTCCACATAAGTTTCACAACTCTTTTCATTTTCATTTATTTATTTTATTTGCATTTGTAGTTATTTGGGTTAGTTGACTAACAACTAATTCCGCCCACTCATTCAAACCCGAGATTTTACTTGCTTTCGTAAAAATATAAAAAATACAAAAAGAATCTTCCCTCACCCTTAGACCTATTAGAATAGTTTTTCAATCCTAACGACACTATTTCCTGTGGAGAACGATCAATCCCCCGTACTTACCACTACACTATACTACATTGGTCAGGTACACTGCCTGGTGGGGTTGTAAGCCTCTTGAGATCCCTCGAGAGGTAAAACCTGTTGTAAGGTCGCAAAACCACGCATCAAGTTTTTGGCGCCGCTGCTGGGGAATAGTTATTTTTTAGGTTGAATTTTTATTTTATTAGGTCTACTCACTAGATTCCTTTTTAGTGAGATTTTTATTTTCTTTTTCTAGGTTTTCTTTAGTCTATCTTTTTTCTTCGTTTCTTTGTTCGTAACCATTACCATCCGACATCATGGAAGGTGGTAATATCCTTGATCCCAACAACCCACCACCACAACAACACCCACCTCCTAGAGCCCGTACCTTAGGAGACTATTCTCGTCCTAGCCACCATGGCTATCGAAACACCATTGAGCTCACTCAAGGAGCCAATGTCACTCCCTTGCGATCCGACACCATCCGGTTGGTGCAAAGCGGATGCGCATTCCATGGACTTCGTTCCGAAGATCCTAATAAACATCTCAAGGACTTTCTCAAAATCGTTGACTCCATAGACCTTGATGTTGCCACTCGAGAGACGACCCGACTGCGTCTCTTCCAATTCTCTCTGCGAGACCAAGCTAGTCAGTGGCTAGAGCGTCTACCCGCAGGATCCATTACCTCTTGGGATGATCTCACCACTCGTTTCCTTGCTCAGTTTTTCCCACCAGGAAGAACTACCAAGCTAAGGAATGATATCTTGATGTTCCAACAACGTTAAGGTGAAACCCTCTACAAGGCATGGACTCGATTCAAGGACTTACTCCAAAAAGTCCCTCACCATGGCATGGATACTTGGCTACAAATCCAACTATTTTATGATGGCGTAAACCATCAAACTAGAAGAGCCATAGATTACGCTGCCAATGGAAGGCTGAGCAGGCTCAGTGTCGATAAGTGCTGGGAAGTCATTGAGGACTTAGCACAGTACGAAGAAGAAGAATGGAAAGACTCAACGTTCTCGGAAGAAGGGATTTTAAATTGCATGAGTGCAACCCAAGAACAGCTGTTCGAAAACATAAAAAGGCAGGTTGAGAGATTAATGAAAGCTAAGACACCTACGGCTGATGAAAATCCCGATGAGTGCGTGAACACAATTGGTAAACATACGTTTCATCAATTCTCACGACAAGATAAATTTGAAGGGATAATGCTAACTTTCGTGAACAACCAAGAGAGACGGATCCAGGAATTAGAGACTCAATTGAAAAACACCCAAGATATGTTCATGGAACTAGCAGAAAAATTTATCGCGAGAATAAAGGAGAAAATTAGGGAAGAAGCTTCACACAAAAAGATCGAGAAATCTTTGAACTCCCGGTCCTTAATGAACCATACAACGAATGGGATGATGAAACCCCTCTCCCCGAGCCTTCACCTTTAAAACCCTCTTATCCATTTGGATCCCTTCGCGAGAAAGAGAATTCTCAAGATCATAGCATTTTCGTGGGAAGCATGGTTGTCACGCTCCCTAACTTTCATGAAGCTAGGAAACGATCTTTTGGCTTTAATCCAGGTGTGAGAAGAACTCAATTAAAGCACACCCTCATTTCGAAAACCCCCTGGAAAAGTTCCTCTCACTCCCTGAATACCTGCCGTGATGGAAATTGGAACCTGAATGAGACGTCAACCGGCCCTTTCCAACATTTTACTACATCCCGTGACAGTAACAAAACATTTGACCCAGGAGGAACTTGTTAACGAGACTAGCTATCAGGGTTATTGACCCTGACTAGCTGCTCCCTTAAAGTACAAGGGGCTCATTTGTAAACTGGCACAAAATGATAAATTACGCTGGTCTGACGGCGTCAGACTATGAACGTGACGCCGTCACCCAGTCTGCACAGCAATAATAACTTTACTTCCATCACTTTCATCACAAACCCCACAAACCATATCCACTCCAACCCCACCCACGAATTTTCAAGGTCAAATTCACCGACTTTCGTTACCAATCTCCACGTGGTAAGTAATTCTTATTCATTCTTTTCGCTTTAATTACTCATAGGATTCTTAAATTTCGAAAACCCCCAACTCATGAAACCCTAGGATTGATTCATGCCTAGAACTCATAATGCCTTTAATTCATCTGTTTAATAATTCGAAAAGCTGTTTTTAATTTAAATAATAAATACGACGTATCTGTTAAAACAGATGCGTCGTATGGCATTATCGTTTAGAAAAATTTCTTATTAAAAACAGAATACGCCGTATCTTGGGGAAAGATGCGCCGTACTCGAATTTATTAAACGCGTTGTATTTTATAAAAATTAAACGCAATACGCCGTATCTATGAAAATAGATGCGCCGTATCATTTGAATTAGCACAGTGCAACGATAGCAGAATACAGAAAAACATAAAAAAATAAAAACAAAAATAAAAACAAGCAAAAAGAAACAAAAATTAAACACACAAAAACAGAAAATATGCAAATAATACAATGAATGCAAATTAACTAATATACAACGGAGTTAGTGGTTAGAATTAAAAAAAAATTAAAACCTAATTAAAATACTAATCAAATTAACAGATAATAACAATTCACTCCCCGGCAACGGCGCCAAAAACTTGATGCGTGTGCATGTTATGCTCTAATTTATATCCACGGTGTGTCGTTGTGGTTTTAGCAGTATTCAAATTTTAAATTTATATTTAGCCGACTTATCAATAAAACACACACTTTAACGAGCAGTGTACCCGGTCAGTATGAATATAATGGTAAGTAGAGTGTCGATCACTAAGAGTGGAACGTATTATCTAGTTATTCTAATCAATATTTTAATATCTTAAGTTAGCTATACAACCTAATCTAACGCAAGGGGGTTTCAGCGTGAGAGACTGGCACGGTTTGGTTATGATTAAATATAAACTAAACTAATAGGCATGAATCAGCGATTAGCACACACGTACACAGATAGATACTTGAGACAATAAGAAGACCTGTCCTGATAATTAAGTAGCTTGTCACTTGTTTTATTGCTAGTTTTATATGAAGTGTATATAATTAACCCTTTCTCGTTGGCTCTAATCTTATCGGCGAGTAAACCCTTAATGATTACTTATGTCTATCCTACTTACCCTTTCTTCCTACTTTTCTACAGACGATAGAATACATAGGCGATAGAATAAATAGGCGAGGACAGAGGCATGGCGACCCGATCAATGCTCAACTAGACACAGAGGTTATCAATGCACTAATAAAAGTCACCAAAGACATCAACATATAAACTTTAATTAATGGGAAAGCAATTTTAAGGGGTGCCCATGGTTTTCCGTAGTCACATGGAATCGGCCCATCAATCCTGATGAATTAAAGTGTACTAATACAATAAAACAAAACTACTTAATGAATTGAATACATGCAGGACCTTCTTACAGCTCTTGTATCTTCGTTTAGGGTGTGTCTTGTGCTGCTACTTCGTCTGAATTCGGCCTAGGGTTTCTTCTGTCTTCGGTCTTGTTGTGTAGAATCGAACTCCGAAATGCGTCTGACTTTGGGGTATTTATAGTTTCTGTCTGAGGGCTAGATGCGGCGCATAGGATAAGTAGATGCGGCGCATTGACTTAACTTCGCGTGGGGTCCAAGATTAATATATTCAGGAATATTCGTACACCGCCAGAAGATGCGGCGTAACTCCATTCTTGTATGCGGCGCATGTCCTTTGCCGTCTTGGATTATATCTTGTGAAATCTTGATAGTGATGCGACGTATATAATAAGTAGGATGCGGCGTATCTGGAGCAGAATGGTCTTGATCTTGTACATTTCAGTAGACTCTTAACTTCTTGCTTGTTTTGCTCCATAATTAGTCCAAAATCGCCAAGTTTCACATAATACTTGTTTTTACCTGAGAATTACAAAAGTAAACATTAACGTATCAATTCTCACAGATAATATAATAAAACAAGTCAAATAAATAGGATAAATGACGATAACAAAATGTACTTATTTGAGTGCATCAACGTCTGTTCACATCAGTTCAGGCCTCGATCTTCAACGACAATGGCGTCTGCTGAACACACTCCATGCCCCGTTCCTCAAAGAAAAGAAAGGCGTACGCTTGAGTGCGCTTTATCTTCGAAAGAAGAGAAATCTTCTTGTTTATGACCATTCTCATCATCAAGTGGATTTACTTATCGTTGATTATATTCTTATTCACTCGTTCAATCAAAAATGGCAGTCATATGCAATTTTTGAGGGGGAGAAGGGTGAATAAACAAAATGTCAGTTATCAAGTGGATCTACTTACCGTTGATGGTATTCTTATTCACTCGTTCAATCAAAAATGGCAGTCACATGCAATTTTTGAGGGGGAGAAGGGTGAATAAACTACATATTGATTGATGTTTGAGAAATGGCCATACGACTAATCGACATCTTCTCACGGGCAGATATAATCAGTGATAAAAGGCTTCTAGTTAATGCTTAATGTACACATCATTATGCTTCATGTACACATCATTATGATGATTCCGATTACTCGTAACCATCAGGGGAGAGAAATGTGTACACCAAGGACGCACAACAAGTTCACATGATCGGGTTTAACATCTTATGAAACAAATTAAAGATGATCAGTGTTTCAACTTGTTACTTTGGTATCTTCATTTCATGTGTACGTCACGGGCTGATTAATCGTAACCATCAGGGGAGAGAAATGTGTACATCAAGGACGCACAACAAGTTCACGTGATCGGGCTTAATATCTCATGATACAAATTAAAGATGACCAGTGTTTTAACTTGTTACTTTGTTGTTATAATCTCATGTGTACGTTACGGGCTGATGGGTTATATGTAAGATTACTGGAATGCATTTGGTGAGATGAAGATGTTGATATTCTGCTCCCCAAATGGACAATCTTGAAGAAGGTAGAGTCTACAGTCTGTTCTACATTTTCCGCTGTGCGTTAGAAAACTAAAGATGGCATGCATTTGGTTATCAAAAGACTTCTTCATATTCAGGGCATTCATCAGAAAGTTTGTCAATTTGGGGGAGAGCACTAATTAGGGGAGAGTGAAAAGCCAGATTTAATTCCTCCCTAATTAGATTTGCGGACATTGTTCTTCAGCAAGTAAAGTGATGGCAGCTGAGAAGAGTTTGAAGCCAGAAACACTCAAAAGCCTTCAGGAAGAAACTGAGGAGTAATGGATCTGCTTCACATATCCTTGTATATATTTGCTTCATATATCCTTGTATATATTTTAAACCAAAAAGAAAATAGAAAAATATAAAACCCATAAAAACCATTAAAATCAGAAAATCACAAAAATACCAAAAACAGTTCCTCTAGGCATGTCTTTGTTTATCGATAACATTTATGGTCTTAGAAATGTTATTCAATAATGACACGGGACTTTAAATGAAGCTCGAGCAGAAGTTAAAATAAATTGTTAAAACATGTCATGATGGCTTGCAGTTACTTCATACTGTAACCCGTTCTTCATTATGGGGAAAACACGTCGCCAAAAAGACGGTTGTTCCTCCCATTGGGTGATGTTCACCCGGGCATGGATTACGTTATATCCATGTTTCTTCGATTTGATATACGTTTCAGTGCATCATTTCTCGTATAAGAAGAGAAGTCTTCTTTACATCGCAAATACTTTTCCAATCTATGTTCAGGAAAGTATTTGTGCTAAACTTGGTGGTACCATGATTTTTTTGGAAATCAATCAGACTTAAAGTTTTTCATAAAATTTGTCACTCAATCAATGACTACATCTCTTTAAATAGAAAACGGGTCATCGATTGAGGGGGAGAGTGATTTCAAAATTTTATATCATCAAAACACGCCACTTTGTACATAATAAGCAAGTGAATAAAATTTTTTGTTATGTGTTAGTGTATGAGTTTCATTCAAATATCTTTCAAACTTATCATACCTGACAATAACATTCTCCCTCATTGATTAAGGGGGAGCATAATTATGTTCCATTATCAGTATACATTGAATCAGACCAAATTTTCTCTCATAATTTCTAAACTTATTTAAATCAATTGGGATCACAAATCTCAAAAGGTTTGAAATTTTTGATCGGGGGAGAGAATGTGATTTAAATATGAAAACTGATAAAATGTGATCTTTTGAACTCAAGTGTAGGCTCTCTCATATGTGCTAAACTCTTTCGTATATCGATGCACATATTGAGGGGGAGCGAATGATTTGTGATGGCAATTGTGGAAGAATACCAAAGACCGACCATTTTACTTAATGTACTGGAGATATAAGGATGGTAAGGTTAGGTATCAGTTCCCATGATCCAGCCAGAACCGGAGGGATCTTCCCAGGGAGAATCCTCTAGTTAGAATAGAAGTCCTTAGGAATGATTAAAAAGGAGAAAAGTGAATAAGGGAAGAGTGCCAACTGAGATGGAGCTAGTACTGGAACAAACCCAACAAGGTACTAGTGGTGAAGTCTCGGTAAGCACTGAAGGGGTTGAAGAATGAAAAAGAAATGTAAAGATAAAGGGTGAAAAGAAAAAAGCCCTCCTTAGACATTAGGCAGAAACCGGGTCAGTACATATGCTGTCAGAATCACATAGTTGATTGCTGACATTGAACTCAAGTATCATGGACCCAGTGATATGCTGCACAACCCTCCCTAGCCACTCAAGGTCTCTCAAAAGACTCTTGTTTCATTCACACGGAGATTCACTCATTACTATTGACTCTCTCACTCCGAGTTAGTTGATATTGAAAAAGTGGCAGTCCTCTCCAGCCTCCGATCACAAAATCAGAACGCACTATTGAGTCTAGAGCCAAGAGATCATCCATAAATCTCATTAGGACACATTTCCAATATACTTGTTGTTTCATACACCGTGAAAAGCAGGAGAAATATATATGAAGAGTCCTATGCATTATCCTCGTGGTATTGCCAGAACATCCGAGTGATACGAAAGTATTCACAATGAAGATGGAAATCCTTCTAGAGCCAACATCAAACAAGCTCTTGGTAGGTAACATTAGGGGTGGCAATTCGGGTCGGGTTCGGGTTGGCGGGTTCGGGTTGTCATGTTGGCGGGTCAGAAAACCCGAACCCGAACCTGACCCATTTAAATCATCGGGTCAGCTATGTCAACCCTAACCTGTTTACACATAACCAAACCTGACCCATTTAACCCGTATATATACTTGGGTTGGCGGGTTAAATAGGTTACACGGGTTGAAAAGGTTAAACGGGTTTTTCGGTTGACCCATTTAACCCGTTTTTTTATACAAAAGTTGCCACATTACACGAGTTAAATAGGTTAGACGGGTTTAATGGGTTTGAGGGTCGACCCGTATAACCAATTTAACTCGTATAATAAAATATAAATAATTTTGAATTTAAGAAAAAAAATCTTAAACGGGTTGGCGGGTCGACCCACTTAATTTATTCACAACCCGAACCTGACCTGTTTAATAAATGGGTTAGATGGGTCGACCCAAACCCGACCCAAAATCTATTTAGACTCAACCCGAACCTGTTAATTTTCGTGTCGGTTTCAGGTTGGGTTCCTTTTTTTTTAAGAAATTGCCACCCCTAGTTAGCATGTGAGATCATTCATGGATCAAACTTGTGACAACTGGAAAGAAAAAAATGGAGTGATTCACTATTGAATCAATCTTGTTCCAGGAATTGGATTGACGGTCTCATTTAATCAATGAATTCAATTCACTGATTCACTATACCGTGTTGTCTGCTTTGAGACGTTCCGGTAAGAGAACATGCTTGTTATGACGACTCCAATGTTAATTCGTTGGATGAGTCTATAAAACAAGCTGGAAATTCCTGTCAAGGTTGAATTCTCTTTAAAGGGAATTCTACCTGATCACAGGTCGGTCCTCACGGAACCGAAGGTTATTCCAACCACACCGAGCGAATGACAAAGCCATATTCGCTCTCCAACTTTATTGCTAACTGTTTTATTTTAGATTCATATAAAGATGGTGATGGTGGTTCCTGATTCCAGTAGAGACGTGCCAATCCACACTCCATGCTCACACTTACAAATCACTATCAATGACATCATGATAGCTAAAAGACCTACAACACAGCTTCCGCAACTCTGATGATAGTTATCATGATCCAGAAAAGTGTGAGTATGCCAGTCCAAAGGTCACAAAAATCACATGGAGGCAATATTACATCAAGGATGATTAAGAGATTCACTATGGCTGATGATCTCAAAGAAAGCTCAAAGATCACACAAGTCTAAGGAACTTATGCTTAAAGATCACTACTTGCTGTACAAAGATTGCACTTGAAGAATCAAATGATACAAGCTAGAGCTAAAGATCTATTTATAGAATGTTAAGCTTCAATTTGTTTTTTCTGGGGTGACCTCCCTTAGGGGGAGATTGTTATCGGTCACCCCATGTATTTTCATGCTTAGCGTAGCTCTAAGTTTGGTTAGTATTAGTTTATTTATTAGTTTATTTATAGTAGTATTAGTGGAGTTGGGTCGGGTCTTTACCCACTGTCAACTCACTCCACAGCCCACGTGGGGCGTTTATGTATGTAACTATATATACCCTTCTCCATCCAATGGAGAAGGTTGGTTGTTTCATTTTAATACACACACAAAAGGTGTGTTTCTCTCTCAAGAAACTTCCCACCTCTTTATCTCTCTCTCTCTCTAACTCTTAACAATGGCTGATTTCTTTGTTGATATAAATAATGCCTAAAAACATTATCAATACTTACTCATACCTCTATGTTTTGATCATCATAAAATGTAAACTCATTAAACATAAACTTATTAAATAAACAAGTATTTAGTTGTAAATATTCACTTCTACAACTTAAATCACTTAAGGTATGAATGAATGATGAAGCGAAAAGTGTACCGCTTTTAGGGGGTCATTTAAGCCCTAAATCGTATTTATTTGATCAAATATTGCCCTAAATCGTTCCTTTTGTCATTTTAGGTACTTTGGAGAAGAAATCTGGAAACGAAAGCATTTTGGACGTTTTTGGAGCATAAAAGTGAAGAAAACGACAAAGTCTAAAAATCGGCTGGAAAAGTACTCTTGACGGCGTCAAGACTTGCTCTTGACGGCGTCATGGCTTGGCAAAAGAGGTGGATATGAAAAATACACATGATAAGCCAGAGAATTTTACTATGGAAAAGGTGACGGCGTCACCCTTTAAGGTGATCAAGGCCATCACGGTTTAACTTAAAACGATACGGCGTCAAGCCCATTTCTGACGGCGTCAAGCCTTGATAAGCCAGAGCGGATTTTGGAGCACTAAAGAGGGACGGCGTCAAGAAGGCCATCCGGGAACCCTAGACACGGCGAGGTGACGGCGTCAAGATCTACAACGTGACGCCGTCAGCCCTTAAGTTCTATATATAGTTTTGCAATTTTTTGTTATTAGTGTGCAACTTTGTGAGGAGAAACCCTAAGATGAATTTCTGCCATTTTTAAGGGTTTTCAAACCCTTGGATCTCCCATGTTTAATTGAAGATAAGTAATCGTTTAATCAATCAATATGTCTATGTATTGTTTGATTATATCTTGTTCTTGTCTTTTAATTAACATGCTAGGCTAGATTTATCTTGTGTTTGCTTAGATCTAATGAAACCTAACTATTGATTATTGGTTATTAGTGTGTTATTAGTTGTACTGGATGATTTTTTATCGATGTTAGGCTTAAGAAAACTGGCTAACTTCCGATTCGGTAATTTGCTTGAACGTCTTAAGAAACATGAACCAATGCGTACTAGGTTTTTATGGTTGTATTTAATGCATGAGCGAATTCTAGTGATCCCATGTTAGGAGCTTCCTAGCCGGCTCGACATAGGAGTGAAGTAGGAGCTTGTAGAGTTGGGGAAGTACGTACGCCACCCCACGATTGGTATTAAGGAATACACCCGTCATCCACGCAATTAATACACACTAATCAACCGGTAAAAGATAGTTAGGGAGTAAGGAAATCTAAGTAAACACATTTCTCTCCACATAAGTTTCACAACTCTTTTCATTTTCATTTATTTATTTTATTTGCATTTGTAGTTATTTGGGTTAGTTGACTAACAACTAATTCCGCCCACTCATTCAAACCCGAGATTTTACTTGCTTTCGTAAAAATATAAAAAATACAAAAAGAATCTTCCCTCACCCTTAGACCAATTAGAATAGTTTTTCAATCCTAACGACACTATT
Organism: Artemisia tridentata subsp. tridentata; assembly: GCA_021014915.2. Classification (NCBI taxonomy): domain Eukaryota; kingdom Viridiplantae; phylum Streptophyta; class Magnoliopsida; order Asterales; family Asteraceae; genus Artemisia; species Artemisia tridentata. The sequence continues at coordinate 202,183,156 of CP139501.1, read as the reverse complement.
CCCTGTGGAGAACGATCAATCCCCCGTACTTACCACTACACTATACTACATCGGTCAGGTACACTGCCTGGTGGGGTTGTAAGCCTCTTGAGATCCCTCGAGAGGTAAAACCTGTTGTAAGGTCGCAAAACCACGCATCAAGTTTTTGGCGCCGCTGCTGGGGAATAGTTATTGTTTAGGTTGAATTTTTGTTTTATTAGGTCTACTCACTAGATTCCTTTTTAGTGAGATTTTTATTTTTCTTTTTCTAGGTTTTCTTTAGTCTATCTTTTTTCTTCGTTTCTTTGTTCGTAACCATTACCATCCGACATCATGGAAGGTGGTAATATCCTTGATCCCAACAACCCACCACCACAACAACACCCACCTCCTAGAGCCCGTACCTTAGGAGACTATTCTCGTCCTAGCCACCATGGCTATCGAAACACCATTGAGCTCACTCAAGGAGCCAATGTCACTCCCTTGCGATCCGACACCATCCGGTTGGTGCAAAGCGGATGCGCATTCCATGGACTTCGTTCCGAAGATCCTAATAAACATCTCAAGGACTTTCTCAAAATCGTTGACTCCATAGACCTTGATGTTGCCACTCGAGAGACGACCCGACTGCGTCTCTTCCAATTCTCTCGGCGAGACTAAGCTAGTCAGAGGCTAGAGCGTCTACCCGCAGGATCCATTACCTCTTGGGATGATCTCACCACTCGTTTCCTTGCTCAGTTTTTCCCACCAGGAAGAACTACCAAGCTAAGGAATGATATCTTGATGTTCCAACAACGTCAAGGCGAAACCCTCTACGAGGCATGGACTCGATTCAAGGACTTACTCCAAAAAGTCCCTCACCATGGCATGGATACTTGGCTACAAATCCAACTATTTTATGATGGCGTAAACCATCAAACTAGAAGAGCCATAGATTACGCTGCCAATGGAAGGCTGAGCAGGCTCAGTGTCGATAAGTGCTGGGAAGTCATTGAGGATTTAGCACAGTACGAAGAAGAAGAATGGAAAGACTCAACGTTCTCGGAAGAAGGGATTTTAAATTGCATGAGTGCAACCCAAGAACAGCTGTTCGAAAACATAAAAAAGGCAGGTTGAGAGATTAATGAAAGCTGAGACACCTACGGCTGATGAAAATCCCGATGAGTGCGTGAACACAATTGGTAAACATACGTTTCATCAATTCTCACGACAAGATGAATTTGAAGGGATAATGCTAACTTTCGTGAACACCCAAGAGAATTGGATTTGAATTTGGTCGAACCTGACGGCGTCACCTAGCAAAGGGTGACGGCGTCAGACTTGTCTGATGCTCAACCAATTCTTTGATTCACAAATTAACCCTTTTTGTTCCTCCTTGCTTTGTTCCAGATAATGAGTAAGCGTCAAAGACCTAGCAGAGGGAGTTCTTCTAGATCTCAACAAGAGAACTTTGGCGACACGGTCCTCAGTTGGGTGTCTTCGATGACGATGCTGCCATAACTAAATACACCCAATTGCTACAACATAAAGTTGAAAATGGGGCCGTGGTAGATTGGAGCTTTTTGAGGAGGGAAGGTCTTGAGCAAACCTTTCTCCAAAGCTTTCAGACGGATGAATTTAACGGCCCTCAGTGGGAAAACCTGTTTAGAATTCAAGAGCCGGTCTATGACGAATTGGTACGTGAATTCTTTGCCACTTTTCACTTTGACATGGCCGAGGCAAGGACTGATGTGGGCAGGACCACAATCTATTTTAGGATGGGGGTGAGCTTAGGACATGCTCGGTTACTGAGTTTGGATGGAGACTTGGGTTGTACAGTCAGCATGAAACCACACAAGCAGGGTTCATGCCAAGGTTGTTGCATGGAGAAACAATGAGGAATGATTTTAGATGTTCCATGTTCTGGCCGACTATTGGGGATGGTGCGTACACCTCGACTACTGTGGCATCTCAAATCAGGGAGCCTAGAGTTAGGTTGACCCATAGATGTCTCACCTACAGCTTGACAGGGCGCCACAGCTCTCACCACCGTGTCACTGCTTCAGACCTCTTCTATTTGTACACCATTTACTCTGATGAGGTTTACTGCAACATCCCATTTTGGGTAGCTAGCTTTCTGAATGGTGGAGTTGGGGAAAGGGAAGGAGATAGGATTTATGGTGGGATGTTTATCACCCGGCTGGCCCGATCCTATGGAGACCTCAGGCCCGAGGTCATGAGGTATTTGAGTGGTGGTGATGCATGCAGGACAGTGAAGGTTAGGTCCCTGAAGCAGATGGAGGTGGTTATGGAAATGCATGATGGGACCTTTATGTGGTATCATCCAGACGGAGCTGAGAATGATGATGGTGGGGATGATGAGGAGGAGGAGCATCAGCAGCAGCAACATGGGGGTTATGAGGCTGGTACAGCAGATTACTACCGGCACATGAGCAGAGGGGATTGGCAGGCTCACCAGGGGGCATGGATGGGCCAGGTTGATACTTGGAGGACCCGGGTGGACGAGAGGTTCGACTGGATGTATGATCACACTGTTCGTCAGATGCAAGCATTTATCTACGCGTGATCAGTTGGACCCACACCTGCAGATCGACCCTTTCCCTGGACGTGAGCAAGACTACCCACCATATGGGTATACGGGCACCTCCCTCCTAACTATGACTATCGCCAAGGTCCCCCACCCCAGTGATGATTTGATTTGATGTTATAATGTTTGAACAATTTAATCTATGGTTGTATATTTTAGAACAATTTGGTCTGTAATAGTTTAGGATTTGGCATCTTTTGGCCTTTAAACATTTGTGACACTTTGTTTTCTTTATTGCATGCAAGTTTTATTTGTTTTATGTGTTTATTTGTTTGTTTGTTTGATTTTATTTGTTTCCGTATGTATGTTTAATTTTATTTTTATTGATTCATGTTCAAAACTAAATTGTGAAAATGCTTTATTTTGTTTTTAACTTCGTCTTAACTACATATAAAGGTATTTTGCAAAAGTTAAGTGTAAGGGAAATCCAAATCGGTTTACAAGAACAAATGAACATGAATCGTAATAATATTAAATTAACATACATATTAGTAATTGTTTGAGTCAAATGCTTGTATCGAGTCATAATGATGTTTTGCAGGATTTCCAGGAAGTAAGGTATAGGTTTTTCCAGAAATTTTCCGGAAACTTAACATGAGAATTCTGTCAGATCATTTCTGACGGCGTCAGGATTTACAACCTGACGGCGTCAGGTTTTAATTTTCTGAAATTTTTGAAAGTTTTGTTTTCATAAAAAGTTTTTACTAAATCTCTAACTTATAAACTCCAGGAATCTGCAAAATTATCATTCCACAAGCATTATATCCTTATATATAGATTTATCCCGCCGATGTTATGCAGGTTTTCGTGTTTGTTTTCTCAGGTTTAACAGGTTATTTTGGACAAGGAAATGTATGTGGAATCAAGCTTATGGCGATGCATTAGTCTTGGAGCTTCTACATTCTCTTGGAAGAAGATCTAACCATGTTACCTTTTTATCCACCGAGCGAATCAGGGGAGTATTTGATTTCATTCGTTTACCTTATTTACTTTTACATCTTGTTATTTGAACATTGGGGACAATGTTCATCTTAAGTGTAAGGGGGTAAAAGTACGATACTTTAGAGAATGCTATTACGCTTGATTTTTGTTTGTTTAATGGTAGATGTGTAATAAAACTGAGATAAATACCTGTTAGGGCAATTTTAGTGCCAAATTTAAATTTTTTTACAACATATAGGAGTGAAACTTTGATCTTAATGAGCGTCTCACGGATAGGAGTTATATGACTAGCACAAAAACCGTACCACTAAAAAATTTTCCACCCCCAAATATGTGAGGTTCGCCCCTAGAATTGGTAGGAAAAGCATTTATGCTATGATGTGTGTACCGGTAGCACTTAGATTCTAGAACTTGCGTTAGGACCATTCCGAGGCCACAAGTGAGACTACATTCGTGTAGTTAGATTTACTACATGATAAGAGGCATTAGGATTAACCCATTGTTTTACACCTGTGTTTTTGTTATAATTACATTGGCTACATTGGCCAAGTAATTCTCCCACACCCTTTGCGTTGTACTCATTTTTAGTACATGATACCCCTAGTACACCCCTCAGAGCCTATCTTTTCGTTTCGACCTTTAAGCATTTTACTTAAAGGAAGAATTTGTTTACACCCCACTTAAATGTACACCCAAATCACCTTAGCCTACCTTGTATGCACTCATTTTTAGTGCATTATTGTGACAACATTTGTTTGAAACCCCAAGTTAATTTTCTAATTGATTACATGGTTGCTAAGTCGAGTCATATCCTTGTACATATTTTTTGGGACGATTGGGACTTATGGGTAAAGTACTAGTGTAATGGAGTAATGGGGAAGAACATCATTTATTACCCCCATATGTGCTAAATATTTTAAAAGTACTCCAAGTGTTTCGATTATCTTAATTCGAGTCATTAGAATAATTATTTGTAAAGTTATGTAAAAGTTCAAGTGTAAGGGGAATGCAACGCCCCTATGATGTATTATTTTGGATGGTAGGGCAAAAGTTATGCAAAAAAAAAAAAAAAAAAAAAAAAAAAAAAAAAAAAAATCAAGAAAAATACAAAAAAAATGAGAAAAAGAAAAGTAGAAAAAACATACGGACTACCATCCCGTTTCATTTTATGTTTATTTTATTTTTTGTTATTTTTTTTTAGCTTAAGTCGAGTCTAGTCTTGGCTTAGCAACGCCATATTGTACATGTAATTAATCAAGATCTTTAACTCGCCACCAGTAAAATATCCCTTATCCAACAAAACCGTGTTTATCATATCCCTACACCTCACGTTATAACCCATGTAAAAGCCCTCTTTGATAGTTTATCTTAGGTGCTTACGCCTAGTGGAGGAGGTTTTTGATCCTTTCCCAAGCCTATGGTAATCTATTTGCTATGACAGGTAGTGAGAGATATTATCCGTTTTCATTTATGAGATTTATTTTAATGACACCTGAGAGATGTGAGTATCTAAACACTACTTGTGAGGTGCTAGTTTGTAATCTCCGTGCTTATTATGATTAAAGTGGAACGATTATTTGTTGTAATTACTTTTATATTAGCATTAAATGACCCCTAACTTGTATTTTGATTAGAATAAAAGCGCATTTGCTTGAGGACAAGCAAATCTCAAGTGTAAGGGTATTTGATGAAGCAAAAAGTGTACCGCTTTTAGGGGGTCATTTAAGCCCTAAATCGTATTTATTTGATCAAATATTGCCCTAAATCGTTCCTTTTGTCATTTTAGGTACTTTGGAGAAGAAATCTGGAAAAGGAAGCATTTTGGACGTTTTTGGAGCATAAAAGTGAAGAAAATGACAAAGTCTAAAAATCGGCTGGAAAAGTACTCTTGACGGCGTCAAGACTTGCTCTTGACGGCGTCATGGCTTGGCAAAAGAGGTGGATATGAAAAATACACATGATAAGCCAGAGAATTTTACTATGGAAAAGGTGACGGCGTCACCCTTTAAGGTGATCAAGGCCATCACGGTTTAACTTAAAACGAGACGGCGTCAAGCCCATTTCTGACGGCGTCAAGCCTTGATAAGCCAGAGCGGATTTTGGAGCACTAAAGAGGGACGGCGTCAAGAAGGCCATCCGGGAACCCTAGACACGGCGAGGTGACGGCGTCAAGATCTACAACGTGACGCCGTCAGCCCTTAAGTTCTATATATAGTTTTGCAATTTTTTGTTATTAGTGTGCAACTTTGTGAGGAGAAACCCTAAGACGAATTTCTGCCATTTTTAAGGGTTTTCAAACCCTTGGATCTCCCATGTTTAATTAAAGATAAGTAATCGTTTAATCAATCAATATGTCTATGTGTTGTTTGATTATATCTTGTTCTTGTCTTTTAATTAACATGCTAGGCTAGATTTATCTTGTGTTTGCTTAGATCTAATGAAACCTAACTATTGATTATTGGTTATTAGTGTGTTATTAGTTGTACTGGATGATTGTTTATCGATGTTCGGCTTAAGAAAACTGGCTAACTTCCGATTCGGTAATTTGCTTGAACGTCTTAAGAAACATGAACCAATGCGTACTAGGTTTTTATGGTTGTATTTAATGCATGAGCGAATTCTAGTGATCCCATGTTAGGAGCTTCCTAGCCGGCTCGACATAGGAGTGAAGTAGGAGCTTGTAGAGTTGGGGAAGTACGTACACCACCCCACGATTGGTATTAAGGAATACACCCGTCATCCACGCAATTAATACACACTAATCAACCGGTAAAAGATAGTTAGGGAGTAAGGAAATCTAAGTAAACACATTTCTCTCCACATAAGTTTCACAACTCTTTTCATTTTCATTTATTTATTTTATTTGCATTTGTAGTTATTTGGGTTAGTTGACTAACAACTAATTCCGCCCACTCATTCAAACCCGAGATTTTACTTGCTTTCGTAAAAATATAAAAAATACAAAAAGAATCTTCCCTCACCCTTAGACCTATTAGAATAGTTTTTCAATCCTAACGACAATATTCCCTGTGGAGAACGATCAATCCCCCGTACTTACCACTACACTATACTACATCGGTCAGGTACACTGCCTGGTGGGGTTGTAAGCCTCTTGAGATCCCTCGAGAGGTAAAACCTGTTGTAAGGTCGCAAAACCACGCATCAATGAACAAATGCTTAATGCATTATATGATCAAAGGAACATTTTCTTAATCACTAGATTTTTTATAAAATGTCAAAAACATTTTATATCTTTTAGAAAAACATTTTTGGTAAAAAAATAAAAAGGTTTAATCCATTATAAATTTATGAATTCAAATTTTCAACCAAAAATGGCAAAAATGTTCCAGAAAAACCATCCTCACAAAAAGACAAAACTGGACAACGGTTGAAATGGGCGGCCCCCTTAATTATACTAGGCGGCCCCCTTAAAATTAAGGGGACCGCCCCCTATTTAAGGGGGCCGACACGCTCCTCTAGCTTTCCAGCTGTCCAGTTTTTGTCTATAAATACTGGCCTTCCCCTGGATTTTTTCTCACCTTTTGCACACTCAAACTTTCTGTTCTAAATCCTCTCTAATCTTTGTAAATTCTTTCTAAAATCCTTTGATCATATCTTCTTAAGCATTGGTTTCCAAGTGATCCAAGCTTCCTCCATTCAAGTGCAAAAGAAGAATACTCCTTTAACAACTAGAGAAGAAGTATTACAACTTAGCTACCTAAGTTGTTTGTGTCATCATTCATTTGTATATAAAGTTGTGTATATTTGTTAGATAGTTGTGTGAATAATTGTTTGGGATAGATTAGTGTGTAAGTAGTGAAGTTGTGTGGTTAAGGTGTGTAAGTAGTGAAGGTGTGAAGAAGTAGAAGTGTACATAGGTTGTGCTAGGTTGTGAAGAAGGTGTGAAGCCGTAGTATATAAGTTGTGAAGAAGTTGTGAATAAGTCGTGAAGTAGTCGTGAAGAAGAAGTCGTGAAGAAGAAGTTGTGAAGAAGGTGTGTTTAAGTCGTGTATGAGTTGTGAGATTGGTTATAGCTACGATTAGAACCCGACATCTAGCTTTGTGTCGTTAAGCCGGTGTAAGCTAAAGTTGTGTAAGGTTTTCTCCGCCATAAGGGAGCTTATTGACATAGTGAAGAAAACTCTCGAGTTAGGTGCTCGGGGAGTGGAGTAGGGCAAGGAAGGTGTCCTTGTAGCCGAACCACTATAAATCTCTTGTGTCTCGGTTAGATCTTTCCATCTCTATCTTTCATTTCATTTTATTACCTTACTTACATTGCTTGCTTATATTTACTTATATTTGTTCATATTTTTCAAGAGTTGAGTTCATATAAATACGAATCTAAGTTTTAAAAATAAACAAAGTTTTCATAATAAAATTTAAAAAGACGTAAAACTATTCAACCCCCCCTTCTAGTTTTCCACAATTGGTATCAAGAGCCACGTCAAACAAGATTTTTAAAATAAACTGTATTTTAAAACTTGAAACGATCTATGGAATCCGAAAAATATTTAGAAGGGCAATCTATGCAAAGACCACCACTATTTGAAAGTGATGGTTTTCTTTATTGGAAAAATAGATTCGAAACTTATGTGAAATCAAAAGATCTTGATCTTTGGCATATTATTACCTATGGTGATTTTCCCCCTATTCAAAATAATCCTTTAACTAAAATAGATGAAATTGTACCTTTTGAAAAGAAAAATGATGATTTGAAAAAGAAACTAGCAAAAAATAATGAGGCTAAAATGGTAATTTATAATGCATTACCACGCAAAGAATATGAACGGATTTTTATGTGTCAAACCGCAAAAGAAATTTGGGATTCTTTATTAATCACTCACCAAGGTAATAGTCAAGTCAAAGATAATAAAATAGATCTTCTTGTTCAACAATATGAACAATTTACGATTCCGGAAGAGGAATCAATAGATAATGCTTTTGCTAGGTTTAACACTATCATCACAAGTTTAAAAACACTTGATGAGAATTTTTCTAGTAAGAATTTTGTTAGGAAATTTCTTAGGGCTCTTCATCCAAAATGGCGAGCTAAAGTTACGGCGATTGAAGAATCGAAGAACTTGTCAACTCTTCAACTTGATGAGTTGATAGGCAACTTGAAAGTCTACGAAGAAATAATAAAGAAAGACTCCGAGATGGTCAAAGGAGAAAGAGAACAAAGCAAGTCAATTGCATTGAAAGTTAGGAAGGAATCTAGTTACGAGGATAGCTCAACCTCCGAAAGTAATGACGAAGAATATGCCATGGCCGTAAGAGACTTCAAGAAGTTCTTCAAAAGACGAGGAAGACTCGTTAGACAACCACATGACGAAAGAAAGGAATTCCAAAGAAACAAAGACGACAAAGGTAGCAAGAGCGAGAGGAAGTGTTTTAAATGTGGTGATCCAAATCATCTCATCGGAAGTTGTCCAATGATGTCAAGGGAGCAAAATAAAAAGGCGTTCGTTGGAGGAGCATGGAGTGATAGTGACGAAGATGAGAAAGAAACCACAAAGGAGGAGAAATGTCTTATGGCTAAGACATCAAGTGAGGTACATTTCGAAACCGAATACTTTAGTGATAAAAATCAATCATTAGACGAAAAAGACCTAGATAATGAATATATTAGGTTATGCAAATTAGGTCAAAAAGTTATGGCTAAAAATAAATCACTAAAACATATTAATAATCGATTAGAAAATGAAGTACTCGAATTAAAAATTAAACTACAACATTTAGAAAAAGAAAAAGAAGTTTTTATAGAATGTAAAACATGTCTAGAGGTCAAAAATGAAAACGAAAAACTTAAAGATGAAATTTCCAAACTTGACAAGTTTAAAAATTGTAGTAACTCACTTAAGGAAATAATAAGTGTTCAAGGAACTTCGGGAGATAAAACCGGTCTAGGATTCAACTCAAATAATGTTTCAATTAGTGAAAATATAAATGTAAAGTTTGAATGTCAATCTAGTAAACAAAAACCATTAGAGTCAAAACCTAAGTATATACTTATAAAAGATAGAAAAATACCTATTGCGAGTGATGAGGAAGTAAAAAGTTTTTATAAACCATCATTAAAAGTCAAAACCGGATTTTATAAACCAAAATTAAGATCTAAAACTCCACCTCCAAATAGACTAAATAATCCTCATCCTCGGTCTAAAACCCCTCAACCTAGAAGAAATCAAGGTAGACAAAACTTTCCTAATAATAATAATCACCCAATGTGGAATTATTCACTTCAACCAAGTTTCAACCCTTGGGAAATACTTTTACCATACATGCAAATGCAAACCATGTTTGGTTTAAAAAATTTTGGACAAATGAGACAATGGGGACCAAGTGGCTAAATCGTCACTCATTGAATAATTCGGAAACTCATCTATGATTGGCTTCTATAAGTCAATATATCACCTTGAAGTATTTGAAGAAAAGCTGGACATAAGGTACGCTCTCTTTTTAAATTTCATGAGTAGTTACTTCATACATATAGTCTTATTAATCATTGCCTTAGGATATGCTTAGTTTGATAGGTTGCATTGCATTTATACTTTTAGTTATATCCATTTGATGATTTAATAAACTAGAAACCCTTTAGTTAGCCCCCTAAGTAGTAAATGAAGTATTCACTGTCGAACTCATTTAGCCTTTTTCAAATTTAAAATGGAAATCTTCTATGTCCACTATTAGAAAACTCATGGTGATGAAGTGAAATGAGTTAAGTGGATTAATCATTAACATAGAAGTAAGATTAGATTTCTCACGTTAGAAAACTATGGATGAAACAAGCTCTCATAGACTATGGCGTCAAGTTAGATAAGTATGCGGCAACAAAGGAGCTATAGATGTTAGGATATACCCCATTCAACACTCTCGCATCAAACATATAGAATTTAGTCATCACTTCCTTATGACCATAGGATATGTAGAAAAGGGTAGCATGTGACAATAGACTTAACCAATTCCCTTGAGCATGAGATCTTTAACAACCATTTTTCAAAAATCTAATATCTTTAAAAATATACAGAAACTTCACATTTTGGAAAAATATTTTTTTTCTATAAACATTTTTCTTCTTAATCTATGTCCATAATTCTTTTTCGATCAAAGTCAAAGATTGAGAAATTTTCTTTTCTTACCCATTCTTCATAAACACATTTTGAAATAAAACTCAATCTATTTTATTCAAATAACTTTCACATCTACATAAAAACCCATTTTCAAGCATTGTTGAATAATGCTAAAAACATTTCTTTAAATCATGCATGGTGATCTCATATTTGTCATCTATATTTACGTACATGACATTTATAAGTGAATCAAGTCAAATCAAGGGGAACATGGTTTGTCTATTAAGATTTTGTTTGTAACAAGTCTAGAAATCCATGCTATCTTAAGTTCCCATTTGTTGCACATAGGCACACATTAGGATCCCTCAAATAGTTCATATATATTACTTGCGTGATGAGTATGTTTGCATGCTAGATGAAATTACTTGTATGCTTGGTGTAGTGTATTGTTTCCTAGTCCATATATATTACTTGCTTGATGAGTATGTTTACATGCTAGATAAAATTACTTGTTTGCTTAATATCTATTACATGCTTAATTGCCTCAAAGAGTTGGACTTGCTTGAAACTAAACCCAAAAACATAACCCTTTCTACAAATCTCTGCCAAAAACCCATTTCTAGCAATCTGGAAATCAGCAGATGGGCGGCCCCCTTAAATCCTTAGGCGGCCCCCTTAATCTTTAAGGGGACCGGCCCCTATTTAAGGGGACCGGCCATCTGTATGGTCGAAGATGTTGTCTCATTTTCTACTTTTTAGCCCATTTCATCCTACAATTCCCAAAATTCACAAACATATCTTATTCCAATCCATCCAACAAATTTTATCCATTCCTTAATCCCATCAATCCTACACTATAAACACTTTCATTCCTCACAACCTTCCATCATCTCATCATGCCATCTTCATCAAACCAAAGCCAAAATCCTCAAGGTTAGCAAGGATGACCAAAAAGCCCGGTTGGACAAGAAAACCAAACCCCCAAAACAAGTCCATCACAATAAATGATGTGGCTAAACAAACAACACCTCCACCCACATTTGTTCCCAACTACACTTCCAATCCTTAAGCTCATTCCAATGAACCCTTTCACAAACCTCATCATAATAACCAACCATCCATCCTTACTCCCAAAAATACACCTTCATCTCACCCATATGATTCATATGAAGAGCATGATCAATCCCAAAACAATAATCCCAATCTCATTCACAACATCTCATATCTCATTCAACCTACCAATACACTATCCAAAACACTCAACACTCTTGGAATATCCTCTTCCTCAATACCTTCACACCCATCATCATCACAAATGTCTCCACCACCAAGAGTATCACCACCACATCCTACCAACTCACATGTTACTCCTATGTTGCATATCCAAACATCCATCCCAAATAACAACCACACTCCACCATCATAACCTTCTTCCAAACACTTGAAGTGCATTGAAGAACTTCAAGAAGCCCATGAGCTTTGTGCTCTTCTTGCCTTACACCTTGCTCAATTGGATCAACTCCCTTCTAGCCCTCCTTCATCACAAAATAACCTGAACCTCCACCTTCGTTCCAAACTACACATATCAACCTTAAACCGACCTCATTGAAACCTTTCAGAACCCTCATCATATTGGTCAAACATCCAACTTTACTTCCAACTACACACCCCAATTTCATCCACTTCCACCAAATAACCAAATCCACATTCTCACGGAAAAGGAAAGGTTCCGTGAAGATATAAACCAAATCCATGACCTTTGTGATCTCCTTGCTATACACCTCGCACAACACAACAAGGGCCAACCTTGATCCTCAATCTTCATCACCCTACTCAAATTTCTTACCCCACTCTCTCAACTTGGATCAAATAACTCCATCCGCTCCATTTCCATCGCTAGATCCACTCCATCCGCTCCATTTCCATCACCATCAAATAACTAAGTCCTATCCACATACTTTCCGCCCCAAAATAAAATCCCTCACCCTTTTGTGTCGCAAGCAAGCCCAATCGCTCTCTTTGGCAATATTAGGACTATTAGTATCTTTTACTTATGTTGTAATCCTTATGTTTTAAGCATATTGTGTGATGTAATGATGATTCATGTGTTATACATGATCATCTTGAATGCATGAATAGATTATTTGCATGTTCTAAATATTTTTGCTATGCATATATATGTCTTGCTATGTGTTCTTAATATTTGTTTGCCATGACTGTTGTCTTTATATTCCATATTTTGCTATGTATGCTTGTACTCCTAATATTTTTGCAGCCAAGATTTCCATAGCTCGTCTCCTTGGTGCCCTCGAACAAGGGGGAGCACACATCAAGGGGGAGTTCTCGTCCCGACAAATTTTGTTTCTAAAAATTGTCGGCATAACCTTTTTTATTCTAAAAAAAGGGGGAGAAGTGAATATAAACTCACTAAATACTTGTCCAAAAATAACTTTTTGAATTTAATGAGTTTAAGTTTTGTAATCATCAAAAAGGGGGAGATTGTTGATATAAATAATGCCTAAAAACATTATCAATACTTACTCATACCTCTATGTTTTGATCATCATAAAATGTAAACTCATTAAACATAAACTTATTAAATAAACAAGTATTTAGTTGTAAATATTCACTTCTACAACTTAAATCACTTAAGGTATGAATGAACAAATGCTTAATGCATTATATGATAAAAGGAAAATTTTCTTAATCACTAGATTTTTTATAAAATGTCAAAAACATTTTATCATCTTTTAGAAATAACATTTTGGGTAATAAATAAAAAGGTTTAATCCATTATAAATTTATGAATTCAAATTTTCAACCAAAAATGGCAAAAATGTTCCAGAAAAACCTTCCTCACAAAAAGACAAAACTGGGCAACGGTTGGAATGGGCAGCCCCCTTAATTATACTAGGCGGCCCCCTTAAAATTAAGGGGACCGCCCCCCTATTTAAGGGGGCCGGCACGCTCCTCTAGCTTTCCAGCTGTCCAGTTTTTGTCTATAAATACTGGCCTTCCCCTGAATTTTTTCTCACCTTTTGCACACTCAAACTTTCTGTTCTAAATCCTCTCTAATCTTTGTAAATTCTTTCTAAAATCCTTTGATCATATCTTCTTAAGCATTGGTTTCCAAGTGATCCAAGCTTCCTCCATTCAAGTGCAAAAGAAGAATACTCCTTCAACAACTAGAGAAGAAGTATTACAACTTAGCTACCTAAGTTGTTTGTGTCATCATTCATTTGTATATAAAGTTGTGTATATTTGTTAGATAGTTGTGTGAATAATTGTTTGGGATAGATTAGTGTGTAAGTAGTGAAGTTGTGTAGTTAAGGTGTGTAAGTAGTGAAAGTGTGAAGAAGTAGAAGTGTACATAGGTTGTGCTAGGTTGTGAAGAAGGTGTGAAGCCGTAGTATATAATTTGTGAAGAAGTTGTGAATAAGTCGTGAAGTTGTCGTGAAGAAGAAGTTGTGAAGAAGGTGTGTTTAAGTCGTGTATGAGTTGTGAGATTGGTTCTAGCTACGATTAGAACCCGACATCTAGCTTTGTGTCGTTAAGCCGGTGTAAGCTAAAGTTGTGTAAGGTTTTCTCCGCCATAAGGGAGCTTGTTGACATAGTGAAGAAAACTCTCGAGTTAGGTGCTCGGGGAGTGGAGTAGGGCAAGGAAGGTGTCCTTGTAGCCGAACCACTATAAATCTCTTGTGTCTCGGTTAGATCTTTCCATCTCTATCTTTCATTTCATTTTATTACCTTACTTACATTGCTTGCTTATATTTACTTATATTTGTTCAAATTTTTCAAGAGTTAAGTTCACATAAATACGAATCTAAGTTTTAAAAATAAACAAAGTTTTCATAATAAAATTTAAAAAGACATAAAACTATTCAACCCCCCTTCTAGTTTTCCACATTCTTCTTCTATAACCCAAGACCTCCCGAATCCCACATAATCAACACATATAATCGATCCTACACAAACTTAATAAACGAAGCTACGACGCAAAAGTTACGGCCTAACAAAGATTTACGTCAACATATACGTTGACAGCATATATCTTGGCTATTACAAAGCTGTTAGGATTTTTGGATTTGGATTTTTGGACCTTTTTTAGTACATTTTGGCTAAAAGGATGTAAACGGAAATAGTAAAACATTATCTAGACTTATTAGGCACGTTAGAGATTTTTGAAACAGACATTAACATGACGACTAAAGTTTGGTCGCAAGATTTACAAGTTACGTTTTCTAAAGTGGTAATTTTCTAAATAAAGGATCAAATTGACGCAACTATATTATTGACGATAAACATTACAACGAACATGTACAAGTGATAAAGTAGAGTATGGACTTGCATGCACGACATCATTCCGTGACTTAAATCACATCATTCATATTAGGTTGCGAGTAGTTTCTGAGTCCGTTGTGCCGCGTGTCAAAGTTACCGTTGTGCCTGTATATCTTGGAATTGTCGTGCCATATGTCTTGAGACTGTTGTGTTTTGCTTCTCGATGCCAGTCGTGTCAGTTGTGATCTTTGCATTGTTGTGGCTAAGGTGAGTTCATGGCCCCTACTTTTATTGGTTTTTATACTACTTTGGGGGAGAATACATGCTTGTTGTTTTTCACTAAACTAAATGCTTTACAAACGTTTTTATGCTGTAAACTACTGTTTTACATGATTTTGGACATATACGTGTGATGATGCGGTTATATGTTGTGACATGCTTGTTTGTGAGTACATGACTGTGCCACTGTTAATTCTCTTCGGAGGGCCCACAAGTGATAGGTTCAGTTGGTGTAACTGTTAACTCTCTGTTGAGAGCCCACAGGTTATAGGTTCAGTTGGTATAACTGTTAACTCTCTTTGAGAGCCCACATGTTGATAGATCTATCGGGGTAGCTCCCCACGTGATATTGGTTATGGGTATGATGAACATCTTAGGCTCAGTTGGCGCGACACTATATGAGCATGATATCTGTATGATTGATTTTGGTTCGAAATGTTTTGAATTATAATATTGTTTACAGATTGGTTTTGGAACTGTGATTTAGGCAGTGTGAGCCTACGTTGAGCTTGACTTGTTGTGAATGATGTTTGAACTCGGGAACCTTTTGGTTCAACTATATTGTTTTAATCTAAAACCTATGAACTCACCAACCTCGTGTTGACCCGTTTTAGCATGTATTTTCAGGTTCTTAAAGTGTTAGCTCACATTTGGTGGCAGTTAGCATGGCATGGCATGGTTATAGGATCGAGACACTTGGATATTCATTTGGGGACCATTGTACTTATTTTATGGGCCTATTTCCGCACAAAAATTTAACAATGTAAATTGATACTTTTGATTAATCAATTATATTCTAAATGATTGTGTTGAAAAACCGTTCTTTGTACTTGTGTTGTGATACCAATTTTGTAGCACCCCAGCAACACTGTCTTCTGCTGCAACCCGATTTTGGGGGTGTGACACACCACCACTAGCAGCCACCACCACCACCAGCAGCCATCACCACCAACAGCTACCACCACCACCACCATTAGCCACCACTACTACCACTTTGGAGGTTAATGTGTTTTTTTTTAAATCAAGCACTATTAAAGATAATGATAATCTGTATTTCATTTCTTTATATTCCATTGTATTCTCTTTACCTTTGTTATTCCCATTCCCTTCTTTAAACCAAGCGCACCCTTAATTATTTACTCTTTGCTTGTACATTGGTCTAAAACTCAATAAAATAAATCCCAACCATATTTAATGTTTTGAAACATTTTCAGACACTATGAGTCCATGATGACATTCAATTTTCAAATTTATTCTTCTTTTGTTTCATTAACTAATTATTTTTAGTGTGCGTTTGTTATGAGGGTTTTGAAGCAAATGACTACTATGATTACCTAAATTAATTGTTTGATTGTTACTTTTCAAAAAAAGGAATGAAATTATCTTTAAAAACTTATTCCACACCATATTGGTGGTTTTTGACCGATTCCCTTCTGACAATCTCTTCTTCACCATAGAATTCATTTTTTACTTTAATTTTTTTTTGTCTTTTTCTTATAATTTTTTATAAGTCAAACAATTAATATATTTAAACAAATATATAACTTAA
The DNA here is from genome assembly GCA_021014915.2 of Artemisia tridentata subsp. tridentata. Classification (NCBI taxonomy): domain Eukaryota; kingdom Viridiplantae; phylum Streptophyta; class Magnoliopsida; order Asterales; family Asteraceae; genus Artemisia; species Artemisia tridentata. Next base: position 202,166,469 of record CP139501.1, on the reverse strand, counting down.
ATAATTATTAATTTTCTCTTTCATACTATTCTTTCTTTCATACCATTCTCAAATCGAAATCCAATTCTAAACCCGCTTACAAACCAAACGGGCCCTTAGAATCATTAAACAGTAAAGTTAAATATTTGACATGAAAATATTTATATTCGACATAAAAAGTACAATCAGTTGCTTGAATTAAAACTGTTTCTCTCTTTGATAAGAAACATCAACGGTGTGCACTTAGGGTGTTGGCAATGGAGGCTAGGCTGCCAGCGGCTTGGGGGAAGGCCGTCGGTAAACACCGCCGCCAACCCCCTTGCCGCCAGCGGCTGGTGCTTTGGAATCACATAGAGGCCGACGCGGCTTGGGAAAGGACAAAACAAAAAAATGACCGTTGGGGGGGGGGGCAGCCGTTGGAACTAAATCGCATCCGCTTCACCGGTCCGAGTAGATCTAGACGGAAACAATATGCATGATCGGTGCCGGTGGATTCATCGGTTCACACTTATAAACGAATCACAATGTGTTAGCTATTGATGTTTATAATGATAAGATTAAGCATTTGCTTGAACCGGAGTCGGTGCCTTGGACCGGACGGATTCAGTTTCAGCGGTTGAATATTAAGAATGATTCTAGGCTTGAAGGACTCATCAAATGCTCTGATCTGGTATATATATGTTGATTTTATAGATATATTAGTATAAATAATAAATAAATAAAATAAGGGATGATTCTGAATCCTCCATAATCATTCACTGCCAACACTTTAGGATTTCGAATCATCCTTTTTTTGCCTGCCACATGGCAGTCTGTGATTGGTCGGTGGGAATCCTCCCATGATTCTCAATCCTTAATTGCCAACACCCTTAAGGGTATTATTGTGCTATAAAACTTATTAGACTCAATTGAATATATTTATATTTTTAATTTTGATTGGGGATATTTGTAATTATCAATGTTTAGATATGTAATTGTCTCTGTCCAAACAATGTTTATTGTCTAATGTTGAGTGTTGGGTCAAATTCTTTGTAATAATGTAATATGATACAAGTTAAAAAGATTACAAACACTCAAGTTAGTTTATTTTTAAGAAAAATGCTAAACATAGCCTTAAACTATGTATAATAAATTCAGACAAATACTTGTCCACTCTTTAAAATTAACTTCTCCCGACCAACAAATGTATTATCTCTCGTTGCATGTTTTTAAATATTAAACGTAGCTTTTAAGGATACAAATAGCAAAATCCTATTTTTATAATGTAATTCGATATAACATTTTAGTTTGAAACATTTCTCACCAAAATTTATCGAATAAATAACTAGTAATCGATTGGACAAAAACATGAATTATTTTGATGTAATTAGTTAATTACTTGATAGGAAGTAAAAGTAGTGATGTAATAATAGGCCACAAGCAGGCTTTGTCTAACATGCTTCTACTTTATGGGAGCACCCCACTCGTATTCAAATGTCCATGTTTTTTGGTCTTTCTGTAGAGCATAAAACACACGCAAATTTTGTGTATGTAAACTGTAACTTTTGTTGTAAAATAAACCTTTTAGTTTTTAAAACTACCAAACGTTGAAGAAATAAATAAATCATTAACAGAAGTTATATCAGTATCTACCAAAACAATGCAAAAACTAAGTATTTAAGTAAATAAGAAATTGAAGCCAAAACAAGTGATACATTAGATAAGGGTGTCAATTTTTGTCAGGACATAAACACGATATGATATTGGCATAAAAATAAACGAGTTATAGTTGAGTGTAAATAAGTTTTGGTCTTTTTGAATGGTACCTAACTATGTCTCTCCCATCTCGAATAAAATCTTTGAGCAAGTTAGATAACTGGCCTGATTTGTATGTTCCCATATAATGCATAGTCAAATACTCTGATGAGTTGCCATGTATCTTAACAAAAAATGAAATGCGAACTTTTTATTTTATTTTTGCTGTTTTTTAGCATTAAGTATTGTTAATACAAATAGCGTCTCAAAAACGTTATTTATATTCTTTGATCTTTTCTTAGTTTTGTTAATGACAAATAAAAGAAATATCTTTTAGCAAATAATAAATACTAGCTTAAGTCTCTTAAGTACACATTTTACACTTCACATAATAACCAAGAATTACAAGTTCGCTTATTTAGTAACTTGTTTCCTTAAAAGGAAACTTTAATTCTAAAATCATTCCATGACATCATTGCATACATCACATAAAATATCTTTGATATATCTTGTTTAGATTTGCAAGTTACATAGTTGACATTTGAGGATCTTGGATGATTTGGTAAGATATGAAAGATTTGGTAAGATACAACAAATCCTTAGCTGTCATTCTCCCACGGATCCAAGTCCAATGAAGGACGGATCCCTTCTGAGGGATCCGTGGGATCCGTGAGCTGAAGATCAGCTTGCCTATAAATAGCAAGCTGATCATTTGGCTTTCTCATCACTCATATAGCTTTAACACACATATCCATTCAGTACATATCTTACTAACATCATTCATAGTTGCATTTCACTTTGATATTTCATTTTGTAGAAGAGAGATCAAGCATTCAAGGATCTACAGAACCGTAATCCTTTAGTTGCATTACTGTGTGATATTGTAGTTTGTTTCACACATCATATCTATCATTTGTAATCAGTGAGTGTGGTTAGTGCTTTAGTCCTTAAAGCACAAAGAGTGTAGGGAGTGGTTGTACCCTTGTAAAGAACTCGACATCTAGCTTAGTGTCGGTAAAGTAAATAGGCGACGTCAGGTTGGTTCTACCTTGTGAAAGAACCCGGTGTTTAGCTTAGTACCGGAAAAGGAAGTAAGCGACGTGTAAAGGTTTTCTCCGCCTAGAAAAGGAGTTTGTTTTTTAGTGAAAGATAAACTCTCGAGTTGGAAACTCGGGGAGTGGAGTAGGGCAAGGAAGAGAGTCCTTGTAGCCGAACCACTATAAACAACAGTGTCGTGTGGTTTGATCTTTCCTCTCTTTATCTTTTGTTTACATTGTGTGATTATTTATTTGTGATTGTTTCCTTTGAATTAACATATAGTAACAAAGCAAATAAAGTTTGAAAAACGGTAAAAACTATTCAACCCCCCTTCTAGTTTTTCCACAATTGGCATCAGGAGCTACGTTACTTAAGATCTTTAAAATATATTGTATTTTAAAACATAAAACGATCCATGGATTTTGAAAACTTTAAAGAAGGATAATCTATGCAGAGACCACCTCTATTTGAACCAAATTGTTTTATTTATTGGAAAAATTGCTTTGAGACTTATGTAAAGTCAAAGGATATAGATCTATGGTATATTATAGTTGATGGTGATTACAAACCTATTAGTAATAATATTTCGGGTGGTCGGGATGAAGGAGCTTCTCTTACTCGTCACAGTGATGAGCAAAAGAAACTAATTGCCAAAAATAATGAAGCCAAAATGATGCTTTATAATGCCTTACCTAAGAAAGAATATGAAAGAGTTTTTATGTGTAAAACGGTAAGGATATTTGGCAATCTCTTATTATCACACATCAAGGGAACTCACAAGTAAAAGATAACAAAATTGATCTTCTTGTCCAACAATACGAACAATTTGTTATCTCTGAAGATGAGACCATTGATAGTGCGTTTGCTAAGTTCAATACTATTATTACATCACTTAAAGCACTTGATGAATCTTTTTCTAGTAAGAATTTTGTCAGGAAATTTCTAAGAGCACTCCATCCAAAATGGAGAGCAAAGGTGACAGCTATTGAAGAATCTAAGGATCTCTCAAGCATGACACTGGATGAGCTCATAGGAAACCTAAAAGTTCACGAAATGATTATGAAAAAAGAATCGGAAATTGTCAAAGGCAAAAAGGAGAAGATTAAGTCTATTGCCTTGAAAGCCAAAGTCGAGTCAAGTGATGATGATGAGTCTTGTTCAAACAGTGATGATGAAGAGTATGCCATGGCCGTGAGGGATTTCAAGAAATTCTTCAGGAGACGAGGAAAGTTTGTAAAACCACCTCGTGATGAAAAGAAATCCTCTCGGAAAGATCGTGACGATAAGAAAGGTAAGGTTGATAGGAAATGCTATAGGTGTGGTGACTCCAGTCACTTAATAGGAGAATGTCCAAAGCCTCCAAAGACCAAGTCTCAAAGAGCCTTCGTTAGTGGAGCTTGGAGCGATAGTGAAGGAGATGATGATGATGAGCCTAAGAACAACGAAATTGCACTTATGGCTAATGACACAGAAGAGGTACATTCTGATTCATACTCTTCTATAGATGACGAAACCTTAGAAGTAGAATATAACAAACTGTGTGACGTCACTTTAAAAATCATAAACAAAAACAAATTTTTGAAAACAAAGACAACACTTTTAGAAAATGAAGTATTTTGGCTTAAAGAAAAAGCAATACGAATTGAAAAAGGTAAAGATAGTAAAGAAACGTGTGTGTCTTGTCAAGAACTAAAACTTGAACTAGAAACCTTAAGAACCACACAGGAAGATTTAATCAAACAAAATTCGAAGTTTAAAAGGTTTGATAAAAACATAAGTTGTGCAGATGAAATAATGAAAATGCAAAAACTACCTCATGATAAAACAGGACTGGGCTTTATGAAACTAGGAACATTAAGTGATCATAAGGAACAGACTGTGAATAAAACTGATTCAACCAAGTTGGACACTCACGGATCTGACGGATCCAAAAATTTGGATTCGCCAGGTGTATCCAAATGATCCGCGGGTACAAAAGTTGAACAGAAGGTTCACAAAATCGACCGTTCCGAGTTTGTTAAAGTTACTAAGAAACCTAACAGTAACATAACCAATAATAAACACAAACCAGCAGTATCTTTAGGAAGAGGTCAAGCTAGAAATGAATATAGAGTTAAAACGGATCAACAGAGACCTCAAATGAGTTTTCCCAAACACCCCTTTCCAAAGAGTATAGTTAATCCACAACAACTTATCAAAATAATTGGAACCAAAACATGCCTAGAAACTTTCATGGTCACAATTATATGCCATGGAACAATTGTCCACCATTTCAGTACATAAACCATGATAATGTCATGTTTAACCCAAACGGACCCATGAGATATTGGGGACCAAATGCTTGAGTCTTTTATGAACTTAGGTATGCTTGAAAGTTGATCTTGAACCTGATGAGTGGATCAAAGATAGTGGGTGCTCAAGACACATGACGGGAAACAAAAATCTTTTCTCAACCTACCAAGTATATGACGGAGGTAATGTCACATTTGGTAGCAAGCTTAAAAGTAAAATCATCGGAAAAGGTACAATCTCTCATGACTCTCTATCTATTGATGATGTTGCTCATGTAGATAATTTAGGATTTAATTTACTTAGTATAAGTCAATTATGCCGCAAAAAGTATAACGTCATTTTCAGTGAAAATGGAAGTAAAATACTTAAAGATGGCATAACCGTAGGAAAAGGTGTTTTAAAGAATAATTTCTATGTTATGAAATTAGATAAAACACCTAAAGATAAGTTATGTCTTACCTCCTTGGACGAAAACTCAACTCTATGGCATCGACGCTTAGGTCATGCTAATATGAGGCTAATTCAATCTTTGTCATCCAAAGAACTCGTTAGGAACCTACCTAAGTTGAAATATGACCAACACTTTTGTGATGCTTGCAAAATTGGGAAACAAGTACATAATAGTCATAAGGCTAAAAACATGGTATTTACATCTAGATGCCTAGAATTATTACATATGGATTTGTTTGGCCCGTCGGCTATACAAAGTTATGGAGGAAATTTTTACACTTTAGTCATAGTAGATGATTACTCTAGATATACATGGACTAAATTTTTGAAAACTAAAAATGAGGCATTCGATAAATTTGAAATTCTAAGCAAGAAAATTCAAAATCAAATAGGAAGTAACATAGTATCTATTAGAACTGACCATGGTCGAGAATTTGACAATGAAATCCAATTTGGAAATTTTTGTGATAATAATGGAATAACTCATAATTTCTCGGCTCGTCGTACACCTCAATCTAATGGTGTAGTAGAACGTAAAAATAGAACAATTCAAGAAATGAGTAGAACTATGTTAAATGAACAAAACATACCACAAAAGTTTTGGTGTCACGCTGTAGATACTTCCACATATATCCTAAATAGAGTTTTAATTAGACAATTTTTAAATAAAACTCCTTATGAAATTTATCGAGGCAAAAAGCCTACGTTAGGACATTTTAGATTTTTGGAAGCAAGTGCTTCATTTTAAACACAAAGGATTATCTCACTAAGTTCGACCCAAAGTCGTATGAAGGTGTATTTCTTGGGTACTCACAAAACAGTAAAGCATACATAGTATTAAACAAGGAAACATCAAGAGTCGAGGAATCGTTGAACGTAACATTCAACGAAAGTCCACCTCCCTCTAAGACATCACCTTTGGTAGATGATGACTTAGTTGAAAGTCAAATGGTTAATGATATAGAAAACATTGAAAATGACAATGAACCCGTAAAAGGAGAAATAGTCAATATTAAAGAAACTAAAAGTCATCCATTAGAAAACGTCATAGGAAAACTTAATGAAAGAACATTAAGATCCAAAGCTCAAAATGAAAGTAATTATTTTTGTTTTATTTCAACTGTTGAACCTAAAAATATAGACGAGGCAATAAAAGATGAATCTTGGGTAATTGCTATGCAAGAAGAACTAAATCAATTTATTAGAAATGATGTTTGGACATTGGTCCCTCCACCTAAAAACCAAACCATAATCGGCACCAAATGGGTCTTTAGAAATAAAATGGATGAAAATGGTATAGTATCTAGAAATAAAGCTAGGCTAGTAGCTCAAGGTTACAATCAACAAGAAGGTATAGATTACGATGAAACCTTTGCACCCGTAGCTAGACTTGAGTCTATTAGAATATTACTTGCATATGCATGTGCACATGATTTTAAGTTATTTCAAATGGATGTCAAAAGTGATTTCTTAAATGGTTTTATAAATGAAGAAGTATATGTTGCACAACCTCCCGGCTTTGCCGACTTTGAAAAACCAAATTATGTTTTCAAACTTAAGAAAGCTTTATACGGACTTAAGCAAGCACCAAAGGCTTGGTATGATCGACTTAAGACTTTCCTAGTTGACCATAAGTATACCATGGGCCTAGTAGATAATACTCTCTTCACCAAGAAAAAGGGATCACATATTATCATAGTCCAGATATATGTGGATGACATTATATTCGGTTCAACTTGTCAAGAGTTATGCGACGATTTCTCAAAAATCATACATGACGAGTTTGAAATGAGTATGATGGGGGAACTTAACTTTTTCTTAGGTCTCCAAATTAAACAATTAGAAGATGGGATATTCTTCAACCAATCAAAGTATATCAAAGATATGCTTAAGAAGTTTGGTCTTGAAGACTCAAAACCCATGAGAACACCCATGTCCTCCGAAACCAAACTCACTAAGGATGAAGAAAATGAATCCGTAGATAGCACTAAATATAGAGGAATGATTGGTAGTTTACTCTATCTTACGGCTAGTAGGCCTGACATTATGTTTAGTGTTTGTCTATGTGCACGTTTTCAAGAAGATCCAAAAACGTCCCATCTTGAAGCCGTTAAAAGGATATTTAGGTACATCAAAGGTACTACACACTTAGGATTATGGTATCCCAAAGGAACGGGTGTAGAAACCATAGTGTATACTGACTCAGATCATGCAGGTGACTATGTTGATAGGAAAAGTACTAGCGGTATTTGTACTTTTGTAGGATATTGTCTCACATCATGGTTCGCTAAGAAACAAACTGCCCTCGCAATCTCAACAACAGAGGCAGAGTATGTGTCTGCAGGAAAGGCGTGTCAACAAGCACTGTAGATGAAACAAGCTCTTGTCGACTATGGAATTGAACTCAACAACATTCCCATTCTTTGCGACAACAAAGGTGCTATCGATCTAAGCAAAAATCCAGTCCAACACGCTAGAACCAAACATATTGAAATACGCCATCACTTCCTTCGCGACAATGTACAGAAGGGAATCATCTCAATTGAGAAAGTTTCCTCAGAGGACAACATTGCCGATATTCTCACAAAACCACTTAAACGAGAACCTTTCAACTATCTTAGACTTGGATTAGGATTAATGGAACCTAGTGATTAGGTGAAACATTAGTATAAACATTAGTTTAGCCACACACGACACTAAAACAAAACATGTGTTCTGATCCGCGGATCCAATCGATAACAAGGACGGATCCTTTGTTTTGGATCCGCCGGATCCGTCGCATGCAGAGTCCAGTTTATTATTAAATAAACAAGAACAAGTACTATTCATTCCTCACTCCAAAACATATCACCTTACTGTATTCGACACACACTTAATCTCCATCACAATTTAGACCATTTTCTTCCACAAATTTGTGCTTATAACACCACTGTAAGTATTCTTATCATATTTATACTCCTGATCTGCGTCTAGGATTTCCATTTCATGCACAAAACCAAAACTTGGGGTATATGCATAATTCTTGAAAAATCATGAAGCATATTTACTGCATTATACTTAAAAACATGTTTTTCTTAGTTAGGAATTGCATCTCATAGCACATTGTCTTAATTTAACAAAAACCCCATGAATTTTTTTACTAAAATCTTCTAACGACTAGGTAAAATGATCTTTTTGAACATTGTTCATACAAATGCAAAAACGTTATCTTTTAGACTTCACTTGCATAATGTCTCTTGAATGCTAAAGGGAATACATAATTAATATGTATTTTCAGGTACATTCAACCGTAGCTACATTGAAATAGGAGCATTTGGGTTATCTCTCGTTTATAAACAAAACTTGCATAAACTAATTTTTCTTGCATCAAAAGGAGTCGAGATAACCGCACCTCCACATTGTCCCCATGTAGGCACACACTAGGAATTTTACACTTACTTTGATCATTTTAACTAAAACTATGTAACTTTTGTACTTAGGAAAATCATGCCTCCCGCAACCAACTACGATCACAAAAGAACCGTTAACTACTTACCCGAAGTCCACAAAACCAAAGGTCTAACCAATGCCCAAATCGAAATTTTCAAAGCCTTAGAGAAAAAGTATGTCCATGAGGGTAGAGTCGTAAATTCATCGTTCTATGAAGGAACACAACTTAGGGAACACTTAGCCGCAATTCGATTTGATTCTCTTTTAGATATAGATGAACCAATTGTTCCTAGGTTCATACTTGAGTTCTATGCTAGTGTAGGTCTTAGTTCGTGTGACCAAGGTTACTTAAGTCTTCAGTTTACTCTAAATGGAAATCTTGTCAACATCCCTCTTGATCAATTTGGTGAGGTCTTAAGCATTCCAAACCAAGGGACATGTATTTACTCGGACAAATGGTCCTTAACAATCTTAGAATCCAATCTCGATAGGACGGCACCTTATGTCACTCCTCTCGAATCAAAAGAAGTGATTAGGGAACATCTCTTCATTCCTAAGAACAACCCCACAAGAATGTATCGTGGTCGCGAAGTTGCTAGAGATCCATTTGCAATGGAGCTAAATGAACTCAAACCCGAATTCAAGAAAATGGAGGAGGCCTTAAGGGCTAATGTGATGTGCACCATAGGAAACCGTGATCACATCAATGCTTGTTTGTGTCATATGATGTACAACATCTCTACTCGTCAACCCTTCAATCTTGCTTATTATGTTGCCAAAAGAATGTCTGACATTCCGGTTCAAAGCAAGATGGCAATGCCTTATGGAATGCTCTTAACCCGCCTTTATAGAGCCTTTGCACCCGCCCGTCCAAACCCGTTAGGTTTTGTTCCGGATTACAATGAAATTGAACATATCTTCGTTCCTTTGAGCGACTTTAGGGTAAGTGTAGATAAATGTAAACATCCTCGTGTACCAACATCATCCTCATCATCTTCAATGAGTGAAGATGATGGTTTGCCAAATTCTAGGATTCCTCCACACGAATACTTGAGCCATCTTCCTCCAATTCAAAATGAATCCGTTGAGTATCGAAACATCAAAGGAATGGTGAAGAATCTTGGTCGTTGGATGATGAAATTGTACAAGGGTATGAAGAAGTTGAAGAAGAAGCTTAGTTGATGGAGTGTTTGGTTTTGAACAATGTTGGATATTATGATGTTAAACTTCTATGTGTCTCGACTTTATCTGATAATACTTGTTATGTATGTGTAATAACTAACATTTGCAGGTAGATAACCATCATGGTTATCAATTTTCCGGGTTATAGCCTATGTTTGGCATAACACCTAAAACGGTAAGTTTCTAAGAACGGATTAAACTATGTACAATCGTGTGTTAATGTTATCATATTTAGTTGTTTTGCTATACATATTAGATGTTAAGTAAGGTCTAGGTGAATTTTCGGGTTTTCGTCGAAAAACGCGAAATATGACATATGTTCTGTTTAGTTTTTTAGTTTTAGGCATACGGATCCGGCGGATCCCAAACTTTGGTTCCGCCTTTGATTCAACTTGGATCCGCAGGTTCCCCAGTAAAATTCTAAAACTTTTTCGACTTATCCCGATTCTTAAATCTTAGTGTTTAGTATCATTTAGGATTCATTCACTGATCATAATTCATCTTAGAATCATTTAGGAATTCTTAGAAACTTAGGAACAAAATTTCCCACCAAAATTTAAATTTTTGAATTTTAGGTGTGAGTTACCAAACTGATACAAAGAAGGAACCCTTTTTAGGGATCCGTCAAATCCGTGGAAATATCAAATCATAAGATTTTCCACTATCTCCTTGTATTTACTGCAAATCCACAACACATTACTCAACTAAAGCTCAATGGATTGACTTCCTTGATATGACCTGCACAAATTTTTGTTCCAAATCATTAGAAACCAACATTCTCTATTGGATTCACATCAAATCCAAACACACAGACTCACAAACCTTCTATCTATAAATTAGCACTTTAGGATCTTCAATTCACATCACAACCATTTCTTCTCCTGTACATTTTAGCTATTATACTTCCCCAAAAAGTCTCAATGACAAAGTCAAACAACTCCTCCACATCTAAGCCACCAAAAAGGACAGCCCGTATTAGTGTCAAACCTTGTTGTTTCATCAACATTCACAACTCATCCTCTGAAGAATCATCACCACTAAACATATCCTCACCCATTGCTAGTGAAAACTTCCTTACTTTATCCACTCCAACTCCTTCACATGTAGTCATAAAAGCACCACCTCCTACCATTACTCCTGTAGCAACCACACCACCACCCGCTCCCGCTCCCGCTCCATCACAGTCTGAGAAGTCTGCATCATCACCATCCTCACCAAAACTTAAACCAATGGAACTCTTTAGGACACCACCAACATCTCCACAACCATATCTTGATGAGTTAGAAGATCTTCCACCCACATCAACCAATCCTCCACCAATAAGTCTTGAAAACTTAGAACCTATGCTATTCCATCCTCTCCATCCGGAGATTCATGGTCCTCTATACCATGAAGCACCACAACCTCATCCACAAATACCACCACTATCACCAACTTCAACACTCATCCCCATAGATGAAGCGATGTGGAGCAACATTCCTCAAACATAAAAGGAGATAAGTGCGGAGTTAACACAACTCTATACTCTCTCGAGTATGGTTGACCATCGCCTTCATGAAACCATGGACATTCAAAACATCCTTATGAACTCCCTCCAAACACCACAACCACCATCCAACAACAACAACAACCAACAACCATCACCACCACCACCACAAAACTTGGAGCCTAGTCTTCCTCCCGGATTTTCAAGTCATGATTGCGCACACTGTGAGAGAACGGCTCACTTGGCCCAAAGGACCAACATCTTGGTCCATGAGCTTCAAAATGAGATGAGGTTCATCTTGAACCATGTTCTTGAACGTTTAAACGCCATCTCTCATCCTCCTCAATAGGAGCTCTCTAGACTAGTTGTTAGGACCTTTTAAGTTGTTTGTTTAGAACTTTTTATTTCTTTCTAGGATGTCTTTTTATTCTACTTGTAACATCATTTCATTATTGTGACTTTTGTCACAAAATTTTCAATATCTATGAATGTGATGTTTTATGCTTATGAGTGATCAACATATTGCATATTATCATTCTCATTGTGAACTAACATCCTAATATTGCATATATTATACCTTGATTATGATTACTTTAGGTACAAATAATGATCAGACACTTACTTTGACTTTTTTAAAAAAAGTCAAAACATATTGAAAGGATTGTTTGGAAGAACACTTCACAAGCATTCTACTTCTTCATTGAAGTCATTCATTACTAACACTTCATTTGCAGCATATCATACCCTTCATAGTATACGTTGGTACTCAAGAAGTGAGGAGTATACATCGAGGGGGAGCATCTCATAAGTATTTCATATACTAACCGTTTGTTTTGTAGATTCATGCATCATTTCCTTGATTACTCCATCTAGGGGGAGTATAAAATAAGGGAGAGCTTTAAAGTTCTCAAAATCGCATTCCGCTACGCTACTCTTTTTGTTTCGACAAAAAAGGGGAGAAAGGACTAAGTTTGCATTAACTGTGATTCATCACAGTACATACATTTTTACAAAACTTTTCTTTAATAAACAAACTTAATATATAGTTTTAAGAACTTATGCTATATTTATTCTCTTGCTCAAAAATATACCTTATGTTTTGTCATCAACAAAAAGGGGGAGATTGTTAATACAAATAGCATCTCAAAAACGTTATTTATATTCTTTGATCTTTTCTTAGTTTTGTTAATGACAAATAAAAGAAATATCTTTTAGCAAATACTCCCTCCGTCCCAGTAAAGTGTCCTACTTTGAATATTCAAAGTCTTTGTTTTCAACTTTGACCGTAAATATTTTTGTTTGTGTTATATAATACTTGATGAAAAGTATACCCAAAGAAAACACATCTAAAACTAAATCAATTCATATAACTTTCATCAAGTATTATATAACACAAACAAAAATATTTACGGTCAAAGTTGAAAAACAAAGACTTTGAATATTCAAAGTAGGACACTTTTACTGGGACGGAGGGAGTAATAAATACAGCTTAAGTCTCTTAAGTACACATTTTACACTTCACATAATAACCAAGAATTACAAGTTTGCTTATTTAGTAACTTGTTTCCTTAAAAGGAAACTTTAATTCTAAAATCATTCCATGACATCATTGCATACATCACATACAATATCTTTGATATATCTTGTTTAGATTTGCAAGTTACATAGTTGACATTTGAGGATCTTGGATGATTTGGTAAGATATGGAAGATTTGGTAAGATACAACAAATCCTTAGCTGTCATCCTCCCACGGATCCAAGTCCAATGAAGGACGGATCCCTTCTGAGGGATCCGTGGGATCCGTGAGCTGAAGATCAGCTTGCCTATAAATAGCAAGCTGATCATTTGGCTTTCTCATCACTCATATAGCTTTAACACACATATTCATTCAGTACATATCTTACTAACATCATTCATAGTTGCATTTCACTTTGATATTTCATTTTGTAGAAGAGAGATCAAGCATTCAAGGATCTACAGAACCGTAATCCTTTAGTTGCATTACTGTGTGATATTGTAGTTTGTTTCACACATCATATCTATCATTTGTAATCAGTGAGTGTGGTTAGTGCTTTAGTCCTTAAAGCACAAAGAGTGTAGGGAGTGGTTGTACCCTTGTAAAGAACTCGACATCTAGCTTAGTGTCGGTAAAGTAAATAGGCGACGTCAGGTTGGTTCTACCTTGTGAAAGAACCCGGTGTTTAGCTTAGTACCGGAAAAGGAAGTAAGCGTCGTGTAAAGGTTTTCTCCACCTAGAAAAGGAGTTTGTTTCTTAGTGAAAGATAAACTCTCGAGTTGGAAACTCGGGGAGTGGAGTAGGGCAAGGAAGAGAGTCCTTGTAGCCGAACCACTATAAACAACAGTGTCGTGTGGTTTGATCTTTCCTTTCTTTATCTTTTGTTTACATTGTGTGATTATTTATTTGTGATTGTTTCATTTGAATTAACATATAGTAACAAAGCAAATAAAGTTTGAAAAACGGTAAAAACTATTCAACCCCCCTTCTAGTTTTTCACAAGTATTTTTCTGAAAGTTTACATTTAATCACTTTTTCACTTTTCGTCTTAAATAGTCCACGTGGTTTACATACTTTTTCAGTTTTCATCCTAAAACTTCAAAAATTACACCACCCGTCCCTGTACTTAAAACTTTGTAATAGACGAGTCATTTGACCATTAGCTCCCTAATCTAGCGGTATTATAGTCATTTTATACGTCATCTTCAATCCCTAAAAGCCCAACCATTTTCATCTTCTTTCTGTGATTATTCTTATATTTTTAAAAACTAAAAAAACAAGAATACTTTATGTTTTGAATTAATAAATCATATCCACATTTTTCATCAAATTCATAAAACGTCATTTAGAATCAAATTCATGTCATCATATAAAAAAATATATATCACCACTCACCAGACTCATGTAGCAAATCCATCTTCATCAAACCCATTTCATTCTTGACATAATTCAATAAATTCATCAAACCCATATTCATATGATCATTTTTATTAATGTCATTAGTCCTCATCCGACCACCACCGTGATTGCACCATCGTCAGACCACTGCTGGCTTTCTAAAAACATATACAAAAGTATATATAAACGTGTATAAAAAAAACATATACAAAACGTATATAATAACATATACAAAAACTTATATAAAAACGTATAAAAAGTATATAAGAACGTGTATAAAAACGTATATAAGAACGCTTTTGTAATAACGTATATAAAAATGATATAAAAACGTATACAAAAATATATATAATAACGTATACAAAAACTTATAAAAAAAACTATAAAAAGTATATAAAAACGTGTATGAAAAAGTATATAAAAACGTTCTGTAATAACATATATATAAAAAATATATAAAAACGTATATACAATCATATTTAAAGATGTATATAGAAACATATTAAAAAACGTATATAAAAGTGTATAAAAACGTATATAAAAATTGAAAAGCATTAAATAAACCAAAAATTTTAAATTATAAATGGCCGTTAGTTTAAATGATGGATGCTGTAATGGTCGTTGGCCGAAGGGCTAACATGTAATTGTTAACGGAATTCACTTAACGTCGGTTAAATAAACCAAAAATTTTAAATTATAAATGGCCGTTAGTTTAAATGATGGATGCTGTAATGGTCGTTGGCCGAAAGGGCTAACATGTAATTGTTAACGGAATTCACTTAACGTCGGTTAAAACTAGGACCAAAACTTACCCAAAGGTTCCATACAGGGTATCTGCAATATACTCACTTTTTAATGTAGGAAAAGGTCTATTTTTTTTCGTTACCATGATTTCCCTGGCATGTGTTCTGTTTCATGAAAGGGAACCAACTTACAAACATCTCTCTAGAGCATGCCAAAATTAACAATTACTACTATGTTTTTTTTTACTAATAGAGTAAAAATTTGCCGTCCTCTGAATTCCAAATATTAACAATGAACTTCAGATTGTAAACCAAATATTGTTGATAAAAAGATCAAAATCAATTCCATTAAGGAAACATATGTAATATCTAGCAAGTTCATTTGAACCTTTTATTCCACATAAACAACTACCTTCATTATCATACAAAATCTTCACACTCAACACATGAAATTATGATGCCATTTTCACTAACAATTGAGTTAAAGAACAAATTACATTGACATGAAACACTAACACAATCCTTAACATATTCATCTAGTCTCTAAAACCACTAAATGGACCTCAACCCATTGACATTATCATTTGACTTTCCGTTTGACTTTTGGATCATCTCTATATTTGACTTTTAGATAATCTGAATTCAAGCTTCCAAAATATGATTCAAATCTTTCTTCCCAGAATGTTGCTTAAAGATCCATTTCCATACCTTACTATGCCCTTTACTACCTTTCTTAATCCCTCTTTCATTAACTGTAATCCTACATGATGATGATCCACCACCATGACCACCAGCATCACAACCACCATATGCTTTTGACTTATCAGATAAATCAAGTTTCAAGTCAATAAAACTAGAATCATCATGCACTCTACTAAACTCACTCTCTTTTGGACCAAACCCATGTTCAAAATCCATAAAACCACCTCTATATCCACTTTTCCTAGGCTCACTTTCATTAAAATCTGAGATTTTAGCACTTGAATAAGCCATATCACTAACACTACCACCTTCATAATCATAACCACCACCACCTCTAAAACTACAAAGTGACCTTGATCTTGACACATCCATTGGACAATCAGTCACCCATACTTCACTTCTTGCATCAAACAACCCTTCTTTATTTTCTTTACAACAATCTTTCTCTCTTTTTTTCTTAAAAAGTTTTCCAATTTTCCAAAAACCAGGACTTTTCTTCACCTCAACAACACAACTATTACTCCTCTTTAACAAAACCACATCTTCATTTTTCTTGGTACTTTTCATATGTGAAAAAAGTGTCTTTTGCTCATCATTTTCTATCAAAAATGATATCCTACCAACACTTCCAACATCCACAGTACAAGATGAGTTTCTATATGAAGAAACATCAGAACAAGAACAAGAAGACAGCCTTTGCTCACCACAATCTGAACATACAAGCTTCATTAGTCTTTCTTTAAGACAATAAGCACATATTCCAACATGTGATGAAGATGGATGTCTTCTACATGGAACACCAGATGATGATGAGTATATGAAATTATAATCTTGGTAAAAATTGTTGTAGTCTTGATCTGGCTCAACAGACTTGCCTCTTTCCTTCATGGGTACTTTTTAGTTTTCACTATAATACTACAATTTACTAAATTTGAGTAGCTTTGGACTTCTGGCTGTGAAACTTGTGTTTGTGACTTTATATTGAATTTAAAGAGGGTTGTCAATAAAACACAAAATTTGAGAAGATTTTGGTGTTGGGGTGAAAAAGATATGAAAAAAGATATGTTGTGGTAATAGGTTTACAATATATGTAGGAGGGTGAAGCTCAAGGATGTTGAGTTATCATGGATATAAAAGATACAATGGATTTTGACTTATGAAGTCACTTATACTATGCATGTGTGAGAATGGGGTAGGGGGTGGGGTAGGGGGCATGTAATCTGAAAGAGGAAGGCATGTAAGAAAGAAATCAAGAAAACTTGAACTTTAAGTTAAGGTAGTGATGGAAATTCACTATTTTTCTGCAGGCATAATTGAATTGGTGAAAAAGTGATGTGACACATGGATGGAGTGAAAAAATGGAACAAGTAATCTCAACTAGTATTGCAATTCTGATCATCTAAATTGGCCTATTTTGTCCATACTTAATTAATAATGCATCAAGGAGTGAACTGCCTTTGCTGTTAAAGGTTTTTTGGATTGTGTTTAAGCTAATTATTATGATATGAATTTGTGATAATTTACTTGTTTGGACTTTGGAGGTATTTGTAATAACATGGTTTATGCTATTTGGGAGTTTTATCAAGGTTAATATCTTAATTAGGCCGACCGAATCTCGTTTCAAAACTCCTTTGGATATAGTTGTGTTAATAATTACTACGTAGTTAGTAACCAAACTGCTATTAAAAAAAATGGGTTACTTAATTCGGCAATCTAGGTTTTATTGGTTGATCAGCTTAATTACTTGTTACGTGCAATTTTTGCGCCCCGACCACAACATGAATTAGAAGATCAGTACAAAAAATTATACTATAATCGTAATCAACATTTCCAAAATCTAAAATAACCACAATAGAGCTAAGTATTCTTTATCGTAATGGACATTTCCAAAATCTTAAATAACCACAATAGAGCTAAGTATTCTAATAAAACGGAAGAATTTCGCTGAAAAATTATGGTGAAACGTTTGTTACACTCACACGAGTTAATCCTTCTTGTTAAATATCATGTCACTCAAGATTTCGTGAGAACTACTTACATTAGCAAGTCTAAATAATTTATAACACCATGACACAAACTAAAAGTTGAATGAATATCGTGCGAATGTGCGATCATTAAAGTTGTATAGACCACATTAAACTGTATGGGGTTTCTTCCATTCATATACCTATAAAGATGAGGATGAAATGACCAAACTTAAAGATATACATTATACAGATGACATTATATGCAATGGAAAAAGGGATTTGCTTGAGCGTGTTGATAATGTGCCTAGCTAACTTGTGGTTGATAATTCTATGGCGGTCACACATGACATGAATGATTTGAGTTATGGGGTCTAAAAGTTGGCATCAATTATATTCTCTTCGATCTTTTGTGTGTGCTCGTCAATGTCACTCGATTGTTTGTTGGTTTAATTGCAATGTTAACTGTGCTTTCGTGAAGGTAATAACTATAGAACAAACTGTAAATGTTTTCATCAACAGAAACTAGCCATTTATTTACTTTTTTAACCTCTGCCACATGTTAATCAAAAGAACCGATATGCATTGAGCTTGTAATAAAATACTCCGTAGCACTTTGTTCTATTTTATGAAGAATAAAACATGTGGTCACACTTGTTTTAGGTAATGGATCCACTTTTATCAAATTAAGAGCTGTTTTTAATAATTATGTCCCCTCCACATCTCCAATTCTTCCTCCCTTTTGAATTCCATGAATCCACACAAGTTTTGCACAGAACACTCTATTCAGAGAACCAGGCTTGTTTTGTTCAAGTAACAAAAAGTTTGTTAAAATAGAAAAGAAAAATAAGTGAAAATAGTAATGGTTGTTCAGCTGAACTAAGTACATCCATTATGAACTCATGATCGACAAGCAGTTCGATAAGCACTTAAACCCAACCGGACTATATTGCAATTGACAATTGTCAACATAGTTCAAACTTGTTTTGTCATGCAAATCAAGTAACATATCACTAACCAATTCAACAAATGCAACTCATATAGCCAAAAAAAACAGATTACACAATCAGTACATCCATAGAAAATAATTTCAGCTAGTGTTTGTGAGATAGAAAGTGCAAGTTATAAAAATTTACCGTTTATAATGTAAACTAAAGAATAGATAAACTGTGTTGTAACTTGTGGCTTGTAAATGTTCGCTAAAAACAATTTGAGTGTGGTTATTTGATTCATCCTACAACTAATTTAAACTGTACTAGCGAACTTATATTTTTTATAACAAAGTTTCTTTTAAAAAGAGCAATGCTTATTATATTGTTAATTAAAAGATGATAATTACATGTTTGATTGAGCTAACATGCTTGGTCTCAAAGGTTAGTGGGAGCACCTACCAAATCAATTAATCTTTCTAATTATGATTATTATGACGTGTGCACTAGAAATATAAACGTTAATAATTTTAAAATCTAGTGGCATGGCGCCTCCCTCGTGTAACTTGACTACGTGTAGTTCCTCTTACCTTATTTTAAAACTATGTCACGCATGAAAATAAAAATCTATATAGAATATAGTCGCTTTGTATTTATATTCGTGTAGTATAGGGTAAAGTGTACGAAATAATGACACACAATCTTATTAATCTGGACTAATAATGACATTTTGCTCTTATTTTTATCATCATACGTCCATACACCAAGAAATGAGTATATGAATTGACACATGAAAAACAAAATCACTTAAGAAAAAAAAATTAATGCCCAAGTCATGTGTCACCTATTAAATAATTAAATTTTGCTATCGACAATCTTTAAGATTGTGGTTAACAAGTTGATTTTTGTTGTAAAAACTTATCCGATCATAATCAACTGTTTGTTGTGCTTTTATGTTTTTCGAGATTGTATCCACTTTATTCTAAATTGTCAACTAAACATAATTATTCATTATTGACGATGTAATTAACTACATCGTGTTAACCACAACTCTGAGGCTGTTGTTAGCAAACACTAAATAATGAGGTGTACATTTAGTTCGATTTTTAATTTTCCTCTAAACGATGCAACAGATGTTACCAAACTTTGATACAGACAACAATATCATATTTTTTATTTTTTCTAAAATGCAAAAACATCATATTTTTTGGTGCTTGTCATATGTAGTTTATCCTATACACAGTTGTTATAATCAAGGATGACAATCTTTAACATGCCAAAGAAAACACTAGTTAAACCTAATACGAGTTACGCTAGTAAAAAAATTGAATCGGGTAAGAGGGTTGCAAAGTCATGCCAGGCTAAACAAGTCTCACGCGAGTCACTTGCATGCGACTAGGCTTTGTTCAAGTTAATAATTACCAATTAGTATTTGACTTAACAGTATGCGTGTAAATTTAGTGTCTAATAAAAAAAGTTACAAACTCAAGTCCTGTCCAATATGAATCTCATAATGAATTTGGGAAAAATCTATAGCACATATAAAGAGAGAAAACACATTTGCCTAAAATTTAAAAACTTACAAAATAAATAATGTATATTGATATATATATTTTTTTTGAACATTCAAGGATTTTTATTGATATGAAGATCTAGCAAGTGGCTAGAGAGCATACATAATTGAAAACTAGCAGGGTACCCGCGCGTTGCGGCGCCGGGTACCATAAATTAATATTTTCCGGTGAATCATGTATTTTAGTTTATTATGTTATTTTTGATAATAAATTTACGCATATCAAGAATTTCATGTGACGTATTTCAACTCCTTAACTAAGGAATTTATGTCGTCTTTTTGGGTCTTTTTTAATGTCATTCTTATAACATGAGCCCGTTTGACCAGTGCCCGTTTGGCCCGTGCCCGTTCGGGCTCGAACCCATTTGGCCCGTTGACCGTTCGTGCTTGAATATTTCTATAACGTGTTTTATTATTTGTATTAGTAACATTTAATGCAGGAATTGTGTTTAAGTTGATTGTACAATATGCTTGATAATTTGTATTTCTTATGTAAGGGGTGTTTTAATAACTACATTAATTGTATTTATTGACCTGTTAATTAATTGACTACATTAAATATCTTGACCAAATTAATAGTGCTTTGTATTTTGTACATTAAGCTTTAAGACTTGTAAGTCTTAAAATTAAGATTGATGAGAAAGTTCATTAATAGTGCTTTGTGTATTGTACAATAAGCATTATATCTTGTAAGTCTTAATTTTAAGACCAAGAGGAGAGAGATTCATCCATGCATTATATGTAGTATAGATAAAGAGATTACAAATGAGATCAAAAACTGAAATTACACCATTTGTTCCAATCCATTTCGGTTTGCTGGGATCTGTTCGAAAGCCAGAAGAAGCTGAGTGTTTTAAGTTCTTTGGCTGCGTAGCGGAAGGATGGAGTCTTGCTTGAAAAGACAGATTCGTTTCTGGATTTCCATATTACCCAGCAGAAGCATAGGATAACAAGGTTGATGTATTTTCGTTTCTTCGGGACGATGTTGGGATTCTGGTGCAAAGTGAATAGCTCTTGCATATTGGAAGGCTTAACCAGAGAGAGTTTGCACCATTGAAGTAAGTGTTTCCAGAGAGAATCCGCGAAAGGACATAGCAAGAAAAGGTGAGTTGCTGTTTCGGGTTGGTTGTTGCACATAGGACAGTCAGCCGATGGTAGAGGGATTTGCCTGAGTTGTAATTGGTGTTTGACCCGTTTCCCGGGTATTGGGACCCCACCCTGGATGAAGTTGACCCGAGCTTAAGTATGTTTGACTAAGAGTATGTGGTTGTCTAAGGGCAAATGATTATAGTGTTAAGTGTTAGTCTGTTATAGCCTAGATGCGGCGCATCTAGGAAGTTACATGCGGCGTATGGTAGAATGGAAAGTAGAACCGACTGGTTATAGTCCATGCGCCGTATTGGAGAAGGAGATACGGCGTATATAAGGGGTAGCATGGATGCGGCGTATCTATGCAGATAGATACGGTGCATCGACCTTAAATAAGCAGAAATGACAGAATTGCCCTTGTAGCTAGAAACTTCCCCATTTATCTATAAGTTTCCACACTCTCCTGTAAAAGAGAGTGTGTTTCATGTGAATGTCGAACCAAGGAGAAAAGGAGGGAAAGATAGAGCTAGGTGATGGCTTTTAATGAAGAAGATAAATGAACTATGTTTATGATCTTTCTTAGCTTTGATTATCAAGTAAGTAATCCCTCTCAAGTTAGTGATTTAAGTGGGAAATCATTATATGATGTGGGTATGATCATATGATGATTTGATTAGAAAGATGATTATGTTTTGTTGGGTTTTGATAACCCTTGTTATGTTATTATTTGTTATGTTGTTAGGTTTTTATTATTTATGAAGGATGGTGATGATGATGATGGATCATTGTGATGATGATGTTCTCGATGTGTTGTGTAGCTTGGTTTGAGGTAAGTAAAATGATGATAGCATATGTTATATGAATTTCTATCATATTGTGTTATGTATGTTTACGTTGAGAAGATGAGCTTGGTTGATGTTTATGTGATGCCATGTTTATGGCTTATGTGATGAGATGATGCTATGAGATATGTTGATGTTATGTACTAGATGAGACTTGAGTATGTAAGCCATGATGTAAGTGTTTATGTATATGATGAATTATGTGGATTGAAGTATAATGGTATGTTATAGTCGTTTTACTTACTAAGCGTTATCGCTTACGGTTTAGTTGTCTAACCATTTTGTAGGTTGGCATGTTTATGTGGAAGGCTTGGATATGTGGATTAAGAGGTTGGATTAGCAAGATCAAAGGTAGTGTTTAGTTAGGAGCTTAGGTAGTATACCGAGCTCATGAGCAAAGTTGTACCCCCGTGAGTCAAGTAATGTTTTATAAAGTGTAGCCGCATGGCAAAGTATATATTAATAGTTGTATGTCAATTTGGTAGTCATTTGATAAGTCAAAGTATGGTTTATGTGGTTTTGAGTAAAGTTAAAGGGGCGTTTGGTTTGAGTGTAAACGTACCCATTTTGAGTAGTAAACGGGTCAAGTGTTATCGGAACATGTTTGATATGTTAAATGAATGATTTCTGGAAAGTTTGGTGTAAAACGAAAGTGGTATAAGTGGTTTGTTGTGAAAATGAGTGTGTTGAGTATATGCAGGTCTTCCTGCTGATGTTCTGTGCCGGATGGGTAGATACGGCGTATCTAGTATATTAGATGCGACGTATCAGAAGTTTAAGGCGATGCGGCGTATCTAGTATATTAGATGCGACGTATCAGAAGCTTAAGGAGATGCGGCGTATCATTTCAGGTTGATACGGCGTATGGCCTCTCAGTTTTGATACGGCGTATCCTTCAAAAGGATACGGCGTATCTTTGGTCACAGAAGGGCTGTTTGGTAGTGTTAATAGAATTGTGTGAAATGTTTTGAAGGGTTTTCAAGTATACGTTCTTGCAAGTATTTTTAAAGGGTTAAATGTTATAAGTTCTGGTTATTAATTGAAGAATTTGTATGAGTCCGTTTTAGTCAAATGTTTCCGCGTCAAAAGTCAAAGTTTTTAGTATAAGCGGGCACGGGGTGTAACAATAGGTCTCTAGTAGGTGCTCGGTTCAATTCCAGTCGCCACCCGAGAATGTTAACTTTTAGGGGTGCCAAACGATTCCATGGAAAAGTCCAGTAGTGAGGGCCATGGGAAGCTGATTGTATAATGTTCTTCATTGATTTGACTGTGAATATACTGGAGGGGTCACCTTTCCATGTCCATGAGTCCGTTGAGTTTGGTAGGGATGTGTGTATGACCTGTGTTAGCATGTGTAACAGCTGCTGAAGTTCAGTTGGTGAAGATGGTGGTCGCGACCAACACCACTCCCATTGGGAGAAGCGTCCCGCACCCGTGTGTCGGTCTTTGAGAAGACAATCCTTTCGTTTTTCTAGCTTGAAGAGATCAGGGTAGGCTTTGTAGAAAGGAGTGTCATCATTCCAAGCGTCCATACAGAAGCGAATTGTAGTGCCATTTCCAACTTTACCTGCAATTAAATTCTCCAGACAAATATTAAACGGGGTGAGGTGGGAGTTTAGGTTAGCGATGCTTTTCCAAACTCCCACCATGTCGGACTTAAATGGTATCGGGGTACAGTTGCGTCTTGTATGGTGAATGGAGGATACAACACGAGCCCATAGGCTGTTTGGCTCATTACGAAAACGCCACCACCATTTGCAAAGCAAAGATAGATTTTTCTCTTGAAGACTTCCCAACCCAAGTCCGCCCGAGTCTTTTGAAGATATGACTTTGTCCCATGAGATCCAGGAAATTTTTTTGCTGTTTGAGGATCCCCCCCAAAAAAAGGATCTTCGAATTGATTCAAGTTTTGATAAGACACTTATCGGAGCCTTGTACAGTGAGAAGAAGTAAGATGGGAGGCTGTCAAGCACGGAACGGATTAGAGTGATACGTCCACCAAGGGAGAGGGTTGAAGCTTTCCAATGAGAGAGGCGGTTCTCGAAGGTTTGGATAACTGTGGTCCAATTCTTGATCAGGTTCATGTTCGCTCCCACTGCCAGGCCAAGATAGCTCATGGGAAGATATACCTTTACTTATAAAAAGCAATGCAATTTATTAAATATTTAATACTTGATTATAATTTAAACAACTACCGTAACTTTTCTCTATTACTTATTCCATAATCATATAAACATAAAAAAAAATTGCACACACAAATTAGAGTTACTATACACGGTCGCCGATATACGCGGGTAATCGTTTATAAAGAATAATCACGTTTGTTTAATACTTAAAAACATAAAAAAAATGAGTAATGCTATCATACTAAAATATATTTACTTATAAAAGTCAATGAAATATATTAAATAATTAATTACAATTTAAACCACTAACTTTTTTCACTTTCACTTACTTCATACCCACATATACATAAATGATTGCACACATAAATTTATGCTACTATACACCGTCGTCGTTGTGCGCGGGTAACCATTTAGTGTTATGTAAGTCGTCGATTTTTTTTTCTAACTTTTTCATTTTTCCTTTTCTAAAAAAGTTAGAGGTCTTCTCTAGCAAAGTGTTTGGACATTTTAGAGGTGGTTTAAGTGCCGATGTATTTTTTATTTTTGAAAAATATGTTGATTTGGCAAAGTGGTGACATGTAATTTTGTATTTAAAAGAAGAGATACGTTCACATTTTTTTTTACTTTTATGATTAATTTCATATATATATATACTCCATCCGTCCCAAAATTATAGTCCCTCTTTTGATCTTGTTTTCGGTCTTTGTTTTCCATCTTTGACCTAAAGTATTTTCGTTTATATTACATAATACTTGATGCAAAATATACCAATGAATTGAGTTTTAAATGTATTTTTCATTGGTATAATTTTTATTTGTATAACATAATCAAATATATTTAAAGTCAAAGTTGAGAAAGAAAGACCGAATAAATCAAAGGGGGACTATAATTTTAGGACGGATGGAGTAATATACATTCACATAATATATCATGTACACTTTAAAAGCATGATATAAGTAAATATGATACTTTTAAGTTTTAAGAAGAGGATATGAAATTTTCCCTCAAAAGAAAAACAAAACAAATTACTTTTTTCCACTTTTCTAAAATCAAGTTGCTAGTAGATAGGAAAAATAGATTTGAGGGTGGCTACTAGTTGAGTTCAAAACTTCAAATTTAACTAGATACACATTAAAGGTTCATGAGAGAAATACAACAAGGGGGGGGGGGGATAACTCGGTTAGGCATCTTATACCTTTGTTAAAGATTCGCCCTTTACGAAGCACCTGAACATAAAAACTTGTCGATTTACTTTTTTGAAGAAATATAAATATAATCATTTTTTCCCTTTTCCAAAAAATGCAATGTTTGACAAAAGTAATAGTAGCAGTGAAATAGCTATGAGCAGTAGTTGTTTTTTCCATAAATAAGGTTGGTAAAATAGTAGTGTACCTGCACGTTGCGCGCGACGTATACTCTGTATTTAAAATTATTGACAAACAATGTGTTTTGATAATACATTTTTCGTGACAATAATTTTAAAAAATACTATAATTTTAGGTTCTTATAACTTCAAATAATAACAAACTATATTATGTTAAGGCCCGTTTGGTATGATCATGGGGTTAGAATGAGATTTGAATTTGGTATAGATTGAAAGAACAATACGGGCCTGTTTGGTAGAGGCTTTTTGGGAGAGCTGTTAGCTTTTTGTTATAAAATAATCTCATTTAAACTAAGTAGCTCCGTTTGGATATATTAACTTCAAGCTTTTATTTCAAACAATAGCTCATAAATGAAAAGCTGATTCATGAAGCTTTTTAAACATCTTGGAGCTGTTAAAACTTTAAATTACTGATATACCCTCCAAACATTTGTTTACAATTATAGATATGTCCTTCTATGTCATTTTACATCTTATAATTACATTTAACAGCTAACTTACCAAACACTTTTATTTAAAAAAAGATACAGTTTGTAGCTCATGTTAACAGCTTTGCAGCTTACAGCTTACAGCCTACAGTTTACAGCTTACAGCATACAGCTTACAGCTAATTTTGCCAAACATTGAAAGAACCATACTTAGAGAGAAAATAATTAATTTTGTTATTTATTTATATTGAAAGTGAGGAGAGATAATGTAATAAATTATTATGTATGTGTTTTTTTTTTGTGAGAGAAAGACACAAAACTCAAAAGGTGGTGTGTGAAATATTGAATCAATTCCAGACATATTTATTCACGCCAAACGTCTTAAACTTCTTTGAAACCATTCTTAGAATCTAAGAATGCATAACAAACGGACTCTAAAAGTAGATAGCGAATATCGTTCTAAAAAAGAAAAAGAAAAAGAAAAGTAGATAGTGAACATAGACACGCCATTTAATTTATTGTACCATGTGGTTTACTGATTGTATTTTTGCATTAAATGATGTTTTAATGATTACATTAATTGAAAGTATTAAATATATATGTTAGTGAATAAGTTAATTGTACGATATGCATGTATAATTGTATTGCTTAGATGTTACAAATTCATTGATATTTTAACAATTTCAAAATCTTGTTATATTTAGTAAATGTGTATGCAAAAAAACATTTAAAAAAAATTAAAGTTATTTGTTTCTCGTCAAACGAGCATTAAAATCACAAAGGCTTTATACAAGCTGTGCGCCATAGATAGGCGTAGTTCCTGTTTGTTTATATACGGGTCAACCCAAAGTCATCAATTTCAACCGACCCATACCAACCAGAATAATAAAAATCCGATTATCAACAACGGAAAGCCACCCAAAATATTTCCCCAAATTTACCGTTTTACACTTCCTAGTTCCTATGTGAACTTATCTCATACTTTGTAGGTAACTAACTGTAGCTTTATTTTTTTATTTTTTCTATTGCAACAAGATTATATGATTTATTTTGTTAAAATGTGAATTTATTTTTATTTCGTTGGTTAGTAATTTAGTTATAGAAGTTGAAATTTGAGCTTATTAACTTTGGTATTAGCAGATAAGCAGTTTACTCAAAGTGCTTCTTTTTCAAGTAAGCTAAGATAAGTAGTTTCATCCAAACACTTGAAAAGGGAATTGAAAACGGAATCCCAAACACCCTCTTTAGGTTACCCAGGTAGGGCGAGTATTTGACTCATATGTACGCGGCCTAACCAGGTATCTCAGTAACCCTTTCCCTGGCCACCCCCATTACGTTTACCTAGGGAGGTTTTAACCTGAGAGACCTCTTGTAAGGAAATCAGGGATGGTGGTGGTTAGACACCCTCGTAGTCTGTTACCACTTAACATTTATAGATTCTGAGCTGGATAATTTGAAAGCTCAATGCCTGTCGATTATTTGTGTAAGCCCATTTAACGAATATGGGGAAATGTATAAGGATTCAGGCATATGATTAATTGTTTAAGTTTATGTGATGCTCATGAATCATTAGTGGAAGCAACTCTTTGTGCTGACTGAACGTATTAGAAGATATAGTTTTGCTCATTATATGAAATTCTCCACACTGACATACTTGTATAGACAAGAATACGATAGACACACAGGTGATTCTAACAGCGTAAGTCCGAACCAAATTGATTGGATTGAAATTGAATTTGCATTAGCATGCCTTAACTCTATTTTTAGAAAAGTTCGGAACATGTAAATGAGTAAATGTTAATATGTTTTTCACTTTGGGCTCCAGTATGATCTAATGAACAGTAGGAAGTAAGACATCCTTATCTGATGTTACTATTAACTATTAACACATGTAATTTGCTTTTGGACACAGTTTTTTTACTTATTGTTTATGAATTTAATCATGGTGGATCAACCAACTTATATCTGTGCTTTAAGGAAATGGTCGCTGTTGTCGTTTGTCTTTAAACAAGTTATTGATATTTGTTTCATTTTTTGCACATGCACTTTGGAATGAAGATATATACCACTTCTCTTCTATACAAGTTTTTATTTTATTTTATTTTGTTTGCTGTTTCTTGTTGTAGCCTTTTGTTGCAATAAGTTATAATAGAACTGCCGGTTGAGAACATGCTTGCTTCAACAACCATGAACATGTTCAAAGTTCATGGTTGTTATCGTCTCCAATCCTTACATTCCCATATTTCCCAGAATACCCTTCACACATCTCCAACATATCATAAATCCAAGCTCTGTCATACCTCACCAACCTCGGTTCTTTCATCTTATCCCCAAATTTCCACATTTAGGACCAATCTAAAGCACAGAAAAGTTAGGGTCTCAGATATTGGAGCTCCATTATGGACACAACAAAATGACGAAGAAGAATATGCTCGCTCTTCTGAGGATTTGACAATGAATGGAGATGTTTATCAGAAGACCTTGAGATTAGTGGAATGTTCTATGTTTGCTGCTCTTGGTGGTTTAACTTACATCTTAAGCAGCTCTCTTGCTATTGAGGTACTTTTTTTACTCAGATTTTCTTGTTATACCTGGTTTTCTTGCTGCAACTCATGTCATGTTAGTCGATTTTCAACTTGTTTAGTTGCTTACTTGGAATACTAACAATGTGTGGTACTAAAGTAACAGAACTACTTTGGTTGTTTCTTTGCATTGCCTATAGTATTCTCATCAATGAGATGGGGTATTGTTGCTGGCAGAAAGACTATGGTATGTAATAATTCATCGATTCTTATCCCTGAAATTAGTATCAGTGAAGTGTTGCATCTTTATAATTTCTATTTCCAATTCTTTTCATATTTTTGTGTAGGTGGCGACTGCCGTATTGTTGCTCATCTTGGCTGGTCCGATAAAAGCTATAACTTATCTGGTAAGCTAATTTTCTTCTTGCAGTCAAGTTATCTTACGGCTGAATTTGCACCAGAAATACTAACAATATCTCTTGCATCTCATCAGCTAATGCATGGGTTTCTTGGTCTTGCTATGGGCTCTTTGTGGAGGTATGTAATTGGTTCATTTATATTCCTCTTATGTCATCTATTCCTTGTTGGCTTTTCAATCATTAGTCTTAATTGACCACCCTTTAATACTTTAACTTTTGTTACAGGTCAAAAGCAAGTTGGGGAGTTTCCGTATTTGTAAGTGCACTTGTAAGTCTTCTTCTCCCCCTCAGGTCTTAAACCACTTTAATTCATCTTTACAAGAGGACCAATTTCAGTTAAATGAATTGTAAAACTATGCAGGTTCGAGCTGTGGGCGCAGTCGGATATGTTATCATGTACTCTTTTTTAATCAGAGAAAACATCCTTGCTTTGGTAACTTTACACCCTTTATATCTGGATTTACTTTGGTATCCTTAACAAATCACTGAATTCCAACATTTATTTGAATTGATCATGTTTATCATGTAGATAACTATTAACATTCACGCCTCTGCCACATTTATTCTTTCATCATTTGGCTTCTTGGCAATTCCATCTATGAATGTAATATATGCCATTTTTGGAACCTTGGTTCGTCTCATTACCCTCTCAATTACTCCATATCTGTTACTCCATATTGGGTTTTAATCTCTGGTCTTTTTGGCAGGTTTTACTCAATTGCTCTTTCTTTGTGTTCCTGCTTCATCTTCTATATGCTCTCTTCTTTACAAGGCTCGGAATGAAGGCTTCCCTGAGATTACCAAATTGGTTTGCTAAAGCCATTTGACTGATTAGCCGACGCCATTTATTTCTTATGAAATATAACTGTACTTTAGAAAGTTGATCTGCTGCTGGTTTTCATTTTTGTTTCTGTTACAAGTTAACAGGCAGTTCTTTGGCAACCATGAAAGTATAGGTTACATAATGTACTTGCACATACTTAAATTCTTTCATTAACTGGTTCACCATACTTTTGGACTTGGGGAGAGTGATATAACTAGAGTCTTAGCAAAGCGTCTGTGTCTGTAATACGACTAACTATTTATGTAGGGGTTGTTCAGAGAAAAAATGACCCCATTTAATTTGGAAAAAAAATGCCAAGAAAAACTATATAAACCATCATGACTCCTTAAGACTTTCAAATTGACATAGACTAGCGTTTGTTCAAAATAAAAAAGGTATAGTGTCGCTCAAGGTTGTAAATATTGCTTTTCGATATCGTCTCGGTCGACCCCTGAGAAGCGAGATATATCGGGGATATATCGGAGACCCTAAATTGTAAAAGAATTTATTTAAAAAAAGGGTTTTAGCCGTACAATAGCAATGAACTTTCATTTTTGTTCCATTTTGGTACGTGAACTTTTTTTTGTTCCATTTAATGTTACGTACTTTTGTGTTTTGGGTAACCTTGGTACGTGATACTTTCTGTTACCAGCTACAAATGTATTTTTGCTACTTGGACATGCCACGTAGGCATTCCACTTATAATACGTATGTTTTTATAATCCATTTTATTCATTTAGGATTCTTCCCCAAATCTTAAAACACCAAAAAAAGGAAAAACCCTAACCCTAACAATCTAATCGAACTGTTATCATCTATCTTGTAAACATAAAATGTCTTCCTCATCATCTAATCGATTCCGTCGCGATGCACCACCAACACATTGCGAATGTGAAGAACCAGTGATTCTTCAAACCTCAAGAACCATTAATTTTCCACTGAGACGTTTTCTGGGATGTGTAAATTACTATCAAGTAAGTTATAATTTAATTTTTCTTTTGTTAAATGTACAGGCATAAGCTTAGCTTTGGTGACATTGTAGGGTTCAGAGTGTAAAACATTTCATTGGGTGGATCCTGATTTACCAAACGAGTACTACAAAAAAGAGGTTTTCAAGTTGATAAAAAAGGTTAAACTTCATGAAAACAAGATTGATGCAGATATGCTCAGAATAAGTGAAATGCAAAGGTCTTTTGACTTTGAAAGGTCAACTATGCAGAAAGAAGTTGTGGTTCTGCAAATGGAGTTGAAAGAAATGAAAGCAAGTGTAGTGTTTTATAGGAAGCTTGTTGTGTTCCTGTGTATGGTTGTTTTTATCTTGTTGCTAGTTAAGTAAGCTTTGTAATGGAGACTGTAATGGTGAATGTAATGGTGATAATGAAAAGCTTGTTTTGTTTATTGCATTTTGTGCTTTATGCACTCTTTTTCCTGCACATTATTGGAGACAAAGACATAAAGTCAAGTAACATATGCACACACATAATACATTATTGGTGTTTTATGCACTCTTTTCCTACACATGGACCACACAGACAATAAAGAAAGAAACACAATAAACTAGAATCTTGGATTCATTACATGCAATTGAAAATTTGTGGACATAAAGTCCACTATCCAAGATAAAGTTTTAAAGTATATATTGTCTAGTGCTAATACAGCTCATAGGCTGCACATCCAACATAAGTACAAAACACAAGACATTGTTTTTAAACACACATGCTAAGGCTCTCTCAGAACATCCTCCACATCCCATGCCTTATCAGCACTTGAACCTGCACCATCTGCCCCAAAGTTGAATGGTTTTCCTTTTTTTGCAATTCTCTCAGATTTGGCTCTTCTTCTCATGCTGAAATTCTTAATCACACCAGCTGCAATTTCATCCTGAACAACCTTTGAAGTGTTATTTGATGTACTTTGTTGGGTGGGAATCTCATCACCCTGACATTCTTGATCCACAGTAACTGTTTCTTCATTTTCTTGGGTTGTAATGTCATTGCCCTGCAAATATATAAGGGGTTAGTATTAATCAAGTTAACTGCACACCCTTGTTATTATAAATAAAGTATTCATACCTCAGGCATAAATGTAGATTCACCACTTGGATCTGCACCCTTGCTTTTTCCTTTCTTTGGTGTCCCAATCTTCACACCCTTAGCAGCTTCCCTTTTCATAGCTTTTGTACCACCACTTCTACCTTCTGCAACATCTCTACCACACAAAACCATCAAACTCTTATAATCATTTCTCCTGTACCAAAGCTGGAATCCATTGGCCACACCATAATTGGTTAAATTAACAGTCTTTCAGTTGTTCTGGGTGTTCAAACCTAAGGCCTAGTGTGGGTTTTTGTTCATTCCATGGAAGTTTAGGGTCAAATTCAGGATACACTACACCAGAAACAATCTTATACTGGTTGTCTACATCTTCATCATCACTATCAATGTCTAACTCCTGACCAGTAGGTTGACTACATTCACCACTATCAGATTTGTCAGCAACATCACTTATAAAAGACCCATTGCACAATTTGTTCAAAAAAGGATCATTAATGGACCTATTTGCTATCACTACATTTTCTTCCCCTACATAATCACTAGCAACATAGGGTTCTAAATCTTCCATTTCACCAACATCAGACAAATCATCATCCTCTTCTATCTCATTTTGAGTCCAATGCTTTAGATCATACCCATGATGTTCAATATAGATATCAGATACTTTTTGATTCTTAAAACCTAGAGCAATACAGTTTGCTAAGTCTGAATCATCCTTAATCTCAATTAATCCATTACTAAGTTCTTTACCAGGTACAAGAAAGAAAATACCTTTAACGGGGTACATACATGAATTTTTTAGTTGCTTCCTCAACCTAATAACTGTCATACCTTCAAACTCTATATCTTTTATTGTAGTGACGTCTCCTTCTTGATACTGCAGAGGCGCTGGTACGAACGTCCCATCATGATGGAAATTGATTGTTAATCGCATCGTGGTTGTTCAATTGTGATTAATTATTGAATTGTTCATATGCAATCTAGGGTTAGGGTTTGTAGGTGAAAAAGGGGGGAAATGTTTTTGGTGCGTGAAAAAAGGGGAAAAATGGTATAAAGTTGACTTATAGTCAAAAAATATGCCACGTAGATATGTAGCCGGTAAAATTATGTTATTAACCGGTAGCCTATACTTATACGTACCAAGGTAGCACAAAACACAAAAGTACGTGACATTAAATGGAACAAAAAAAAGTTCACGTACCAAAATGAAACTAAAATGAAAGTTCGTTGCTATTGTACGGCTAAAACCCTTAAAAAAAATATATATATACCAACAATATATACAATTTGTAAAGTATAAGCCCAGCTGTCCATAAATCCATATATAACTAAATATATATTAAAGACATAAATCTAAACTTAAATATATACCAAAAGTGAAAATTTTATTTGTAAAAATATATATATTCAAATAAACTTATTAACTTATAAACTTAGGACAGGCTATATTGTGCAGTTAGTTCAAGCCCAACAAAGACTGTTGGCCCAATATAGGCTAGCAGATAATACCACCCAATTGAAGTTTTGAAGAGACTAGCGTTTCTCATTTTAACACAACCCTAGCCTCACTTCATCTCGCACCTCTCTCTTGCTCAGCCGCCGACCACCATCAACCGGCCACCACCGTGCCGTGCCGCCACCACCATTAAACCACCTCTCTCATCGTCCTTGTGTTGTATTGAAGTCGTGGAAGTGTAGGTCGAAGGTATTTTCTCGTGTATCAATCGTAGCCGCCACTTTCATCCTCTCTTTTCATTTTGGTAAGTCATAAACAAGGGTTTCCTGATGTTTTCTTAAGTTACTCATCGATTTCTTCTTCTTCTTCTTCTTACGTGGATCTATTCGTGGATCTATTCTTCTTCTTACGGATCTATAAGTTGTGATGGTTAAGCATGACACGATTTGCCAGCCCTAATACCCGACCCGATCGTTAAAAAAAAGAAAAAAAAAAAAAAAAAAAAAGAGTCAAACATTTAAGTTGACCAATAAGTCAATATCTCGCCGATAAGTACCGATAACAGACGAGTTTGACCCGGACGAGAAATACACACGATAACTAAAATCTCGCGACGGTGGAGGTCCGAGAAGCGAAATCTCGCCGATAAATCGGCCGATATTTCCGATATTTACAACACTGGTGTCGCCGTGTGTCATATGGGATTATTAGATGGGAGGTAAGTTCATTTAGAGATAAAAAAGAGTTGGAGACCGAGGGAAGGGATTTGGCTTAAACCACAGGTCGAACGGCTTAATTTACTCATAATTTTTTAAAATTACGTTATTCACTGTTTATGGTTTATGTTAAGGAAAAATGACTCCATTTTAATTGGTATTAATAAAAAAATCTAATGAATATACCCAAGGCAAATATTGGAAGACAATGATAAAACCCGTAGGTATAACTTTATTGATAACCATTATTTATAATGGTAGAACCCTAATTCCCAAAACCCACAAACCGTATTTTGTGGGTTTTGGGAATTAGGGTTCTACCATTATAAATAATGGCTACGGGTTTATCATTGTCTTACATGGTATTAATTAAGATCCACAAAACCCTAATCCTTCCGCCACTTTAATCTTCCGCAGCCGCCTTCGGCCGCCGGCTACACGCCGGAGGTTTGGAGGGCTCCTTTTAAACCCTAACCGTCACTTTTAAAGTTATCTTGCAGATCAGAAAATCAAACGTGGATTTTAGTTGATTGCTACCGCAATCCATATGCGACAATCCATGTTCCACCAAAATAAATTATTTGTTCGCTTCTTTGTTTATGCCGCCGTCGGATGACTTGATAAAGTGAGGTATTAGGAATATAATATAATAGCCTTATATTATATTTTTTTGATTGTTCACTTAAAGATCCAAGGAAGCTACTGTGGATGGCAAATATATATGGGTAACTGCTGGAAGGAAGTGTTTTACTTTGTGTATACAAAAGTTGTTTTTGATCGGGAAAAGGATTGTTTGATTGTTGCGGTTCGGATCTGTTTGTTTTGGATTGGCTAATTGTTGGTTGATATTAAAATAAAATAAAATAAAATAAATAAAAAATTATAGTTATTTAATTGTTTGTTTTTTTTTTGTTTTTTTTATGTCGAATCCAGGGTATTCATTCCCGAGACGACTTTTGTTGGTGTCGAATCTAGGGTTCTTATTCCCGAGACGACTTTTGTTGATGTCGAATCTAGGGTTCTTATTCCCATGACGACTTTTGTTGGTGTCGAATCTAGGGTTCTTATTCTCGAGACGACTTTTGTTGGTGTCGAATCTAGGGTTTTTATTCCCGAGACGACTTTTGTTGGCCTAAGCCCGACTTGTGGATTGGGTCCATTAAGGTTTCTTCTTTGTACTCTATTTATATTGGTCGATAAAAAAGTAATACCTACGGGGAATTATGTAGTCTAACATGGTATCGGAACGGGTCTGATCCTCAGACCTAGGTAGCTACGTTGAGCTGCCACCCGTTAAACCCTAGCCGCCTCTCACTAAACCACCCACAAAACCCTAATTCCCAAAACCCACAAACCGGGCTTGGGCCTAATTATCCACTAATAAATACAACCTTCCAAACCACTTAAAACTTCAAATCCTGATACGTTTTGAGTACACCGATTGTCTGGAAGCCAGCAACCAAAATTGTTCAAAAGAATAACTTAACAAAACATAGTCACAGATAAGCATTTAGCAGCTAAACAACTCTAGATGATGATAGTAAATCACATCGGTCACCCCCAAATTTGGTTTGTGGCAGCGGAAAAGTAATTTGGGTGTTACGGTGAGGATCGAAGTTTAAATCTCAGAAAAACGGTCCAGAAAGGGCGTTTTGAAAGTTATATGTCATTCAAAATAATATTTTTGATACAAAGGTAAATCATTTGATTTGAAAACCCCATAAAAAGATGTGATAATTTGGAAAGAATGACATATTTGATTTTACACCATTTAAGTTATCAGAGTAAAAGATGCCCGCTCCGTGTCTTGTCCTGCTCCGTTAATTACCTGAGATAAACATGCTTAAAAACGTCAACACAATGGTTGGTGAGTTCGTGGAGTTTATAGAAAATAACTTTCTTTGAAAGGTGTATAGTGATTGTCGAAATAGATAGTAGTTCTTCATTAAATAACAAGTCGCGTTGAATAAAATTCACAAGTAATTTATGTATGACCTCAAACGATCATAAGTTTCAGATTATTGATGAATATGAGCTACGTTGTTATACGCTCGAAATGATATATTGGATTAACTTTTGAAAGGAACGATATACTAAGCCTTCTTAGTTGTCTTTATAGAATTCTCGATTTAAATCACATATGATAACAGTTAAAGTTCAAGTACGAGATTCATAATCATAACACGTAGTGAAATAATAGTCTAAAGTCTGAAGTATATCAGTTTAAAGTGGTGGTCTTCTAATACAGCTGTATCCTAGGATATATATGAAACATTCATATATTCATAAAGTTATATTGCCCTAAGCCTCATGACACGCAAAACGTTAACAGAGTGCCGGAAAACGGCGGTGTCCCACCAGGGTCACTGATGGGTTTTTATGGCCCTCGAGTTAATAGGTACTTGCCAATTCCTATTTTTCTCAAATATAGTGTATCGCGACTAAATACGACTAACCAAATAGGCATTCCGTCACAGTATTTAGTGGGATAGGTCGTCAGCCTCTAACAGGTTTCGAAGCTGTCCACTATATTCGCGCTCACCGCAGTGATTAATGGCTCATGATAAAGGGACTTTCGGCAATAATTTGTGCTTAGGCAATATAGGCGAATCATGCGTAATTTTAGTCTTGGCAATTATTTATAGTGAAATGTATAATTATTATAATAAGTAACAGTTTATTCATTTGTCACATGAATGCATACAGTAATCTTCAGTATCATGTTACATCAAGTAGTTCAGAGGTGTTATGTTTCAAGTTCCGTGTTTAAGCTAGACAGACAATTTGCACATATATTGAGCATGTATTCCTTTCAAGTATAATTCAAATAAATAAAGCATGGTTGATAATTTCGAGTAAATCATAAGATATTTCAAGTAGTATAAAACAGTTAAAGCATGTATCTCCCCCAAAAGAGTTATTAAAACAAGTGTGAAAAGTAGGGGCCACGACTCACCTTAGCCACAGCAAGCAAGGATCACACTGACATGACTGGCATCTAGAGCATATTACAACAGTCTCATACAGCAACGATGGTACACAACCTAATACGTATACAATTACCTCAAAATACGTCTAGCACAATAATAAAGTATATAAAAGATAAAGTGTTATAGTTTTCGTGGATTACCCAGTTTTCCAAAACTTATCAAAAGCTTAGTTTCAATGTTTCGTGTGGTGTGGTAAGATAACCTAGACTCGAAGTACAACTCACGCCAAAAAGAATAGACATCAACTAACTCAAGAGGATACTGACGAGAACTCAAACTAAGGAGGACAACTTAGAAGCTAAAAACAAATAAACACCTCAAATCAAATAACTAGTTGGTATGCTTCGGCATTTACCCCGTTATCCCCAAATAACTTGTAATAAACATAATCGTTTTATAATAAGATGAGTTCTAATAAAGCTAGTTTTTCCCGAGTCGTCATGACTGGAGTTCATCAAGTATGAAAATCCAATATTTAATAGGTTTATGTTTCGTTATTATTCTTGTAAATATTAGTCTTGAATTTCATTGAAGATTTTGTGTCCCGACCGAGTTTAATATATTATGTTCAATAAATCTGATGTCTAATGTAGTAAGTCCGATAGCGATCCGCCTTTGTCCGATGTCCAAGTATAATAATCAAGTCCGTATTCAAATTTGAGTCACAATCCAAGTATTACCCGAAACGTCCCAAGAGAACAAGTAAATACACGTTAGTCAATTATATTATTGACACTAAATTTTTATAACTAACACACTCTTTAAATATGTTAACCAGTGTACCCTTTTTAAATTATTATGGGCTTGTGTGCCCTTTTACCCAACAAACATCATTTGGGCTTCGGCCCGATTCTGAACACAACTCAAACGCAACACTAGTCTCACCCTATATGGGCTCGTGACTTAAATAAACCAAACAAAACTCTTAGTCCCATTGGGCTCCGGCCCGAAATTAAACAAACAATCCATTAATTAAAACTTGGGTTAAGTCCATTCTTGAATAAGCAAGCGCACGTCTGTTAGTCCCTTTTACAAACATTTCAACTCAATTTCAATTTTTCACCAAATGATTTCTTATATTAGCCGCACACAATTAATCAGCGCACCCTATGTGGGTTATTGGTCGTAACCGCGACTAACGCAACATACCTTAAATTGAACCCGAGACCAAGACGAAGCAACCAAACAACCTCATAGGCTGTTAAACCGAGACTCAAACCAATGAGAATAGCAATATAACCACGACAACAATGACAAAATCCACCACGACCATTACCGAGACCAAGATAAGCTCAAAGGAGCTTATTAATCAAACTGCCATATAACCAAGTATTCCGACACGACAACTAAAGTCAAAACACGATAACACCCTTATGCCGAGACCATGGGAGATCTCGGCTACGAATCTGCTAGTGGAAAAAGAACCCAAACGAATCAAATAAACACCACTTCTATTAGTTCGTACCACACGAAACACAACAACAAACAAAATGTTTTTATACTGATTTTAAATTCACGGAAACAAAATCAAAGTCTTATAACCGGTTTTCACATCACGATTTAATAGTTATATCATTGCTTAAATCCTTTCATCCCACGAAAAACAATAACAATAATGATCGGTTTTTAAATCTTCTCAATCCACGAAAACATCACAACAATCGATAATAAACAAGAATCGGTTTACCAAAATAATGAGTAACAAAAATAGTTTCTCGGTTTTACCATGACTAGAAGGAGGAGAGCAAAGTGGCGGAGACGCGTAGCAGCAGTGGTGGCTGGATAAAGAGAAAACGCGGCGGCAACAAGTGGTGGAGATGGTTTCTTGGCGCGTGAATCACATAGGAATGAAGAGGAAGATGAGAGGGTCATTTTGGTGGTGGCGGTGAGTGATGGTGTTTGGCGGTGACGGCCGGGTGGCCGGAGATGGCGCCGGAAATGAGAGAGAGATCTATATGTATAAAATAAAGAAATGTTTGTGTGGTGTAATAGTTTATAAACTAAACGTGTATAGTACGTGTATGGATTTAGAGAAGGACAGGTTTGTAGATTACATGTATGGATTGAAGGACAGATACGTGTATGGATTTAATGAATGACAAATTTGTGGAATACGTGTATGGACATGGATTCTCATTGGAGTATTCTAATGGCATGGCAGTATAAAATAAGGAAAGGACGAATTGGGTATAGGTGTTGTAGATATTTATTAGATTTTTGATGTCTCTTCGATGTATACGTGGAATGAGAAAATATAAAACATGTGAGAATTGGGGTATGATATGTGAAGGAATATGTATGGGCTAAAATAACATGTTGCTCAAGTGGTTATAGTAGATATAGATTGGCTACATATTTTTATAAAATGAGTCGGTTTGATTTGTATCATCCGAAAGATCCATGTAATATTTATATATTAAGAAGAAAATAAAAAGGTAGATTGTATATAAAAGATATAGAATCAAGTGGTCACATTTTGTTTGTGAAAAAGAAGTAGATCGATTTATTATGGAGTAGAATTTGCATGAGCTACGTATTACATATAAGAGGAGTTTGCATACAAAACTTTGTATTGTAAAAATGAAGGTAAGTTGGAATTGAATTAAATATTCAAATTATAGAAAAGCTTGTCATTATTTGGGACGTTTGAATTTAGTGAAAATGGGGTTAAGTGATTTATTTGTGTCTCGAGTACATGCCGTTATGTATATATATTGTGAAACGTATCATAACAATAAGAGAAAGTTTTAAATTTCCCCGTAAAAATGGGTTTTGTTACAAAGTAAGTTGAGATTATCATTACTTAATGAGGATTATCATAATGGATTTTCGTGGGATCTTACAGTATCTACCCCTAAATTTTGAACTTCGTCCCGAAGTTCAGTCTGCGATAGGTGTTGAAAAATGTGATGTTCTGAGGTGAAAGATTATGGAGAATGTTGTCGAGAGGTTTCTATCCGGAAATAGATGAAACGAGATCTAATTAGATTTATTCATGCTAGATGGAATAAATTCGAATGTTTGGTTAATTGATGAACCTAAAGATTGAGAATAATGAGAATAACGGTCAGGAATTTAACGGCTAGTGAACAGTGTATACTAACGGTTGTGAATAGTGCCTTCAATGGCTAGTTTTGGTTCCAGCGGTTAAATTTAGCCTATAAATATTCCATTTTAATTTTTATTCTTCCACAAATTATTTTTCTCTCGTTCCATATCTCAAAATGCCGCATTTCATAATTATGCTAGCAATTGTGTACGTTATTCTTGTGGTTATCTACTTGAGGTATGCTCCAGACGAAGATTTCCAATATCTGGTTGTGATTTTAGCGTTTGTCTTTCCGTTGATGATTGTAGCCCTTGTCGTGGATATGGCGTATGGAAAATAGGTAGTAGCAAGGTTGGAATAAGTAGTTGTAACTTTAGCATTATCGTTGTTAGTCTTATCGTGATATGCTAATTTCCGTGTATTCTAATAAAATTTCTTGCTAATTGCACTTTTCATAAGTCTGTGAATTCTTAAGATTCTAATGCTTGTACTTTTGTCATTTTCTTATCATAATAATGGTGGATATTATGTGTAGGTATTCATTTGTGGTTGGTCAAATGTGACGTTTTATGAGCAATTTATTTTGTCTCAAGATTTTTGCTTTTGAATAAAAGTTGTTATTAGGAAATCTGAAAGATAACTGTTTCATTCATAACATGATTCTTCCTAAATTAGACATAGTTGATCAGGCTATGTATAATTTGAGGACCAAATAATGTAATGCTTGGTTCAGTCACCGCGATATTTAGGCTTTTTCAAGAAGTTTTAGATGGTGTAAAACATGTTGTTTTATGTAAGATGACGATATGATTGCTTTTTCAAAAGACAGTAGAAAATTTCTATTCATACTATGGTGATAAGTCAGGAATTTCTAGGGTGAATATAGGATATCCTCAGTATAAACTTAGGTTTTGGGTGCGAATTTCTTATAAGATGGTGATAATCTATTGTTTAGTCAGAAGTGGTGCTGAATCAAATTTCTAAAGTGATATCTGGGTATTGTTTCATAAATGCTATGAATAGGGAGTGTATAATAGAGATTGAAACAGACGTGGATTACGATTATTTCGGAAATATCACAGGGTAGAGTCTTCATACGGTAGAAAGATAATTGTTATGCTTAGGTTACATCCATCGTACCTAAGGTAAAGTATAAAAGGAGATACAATTTAGAAGGTTTTAAACTAGGGTTTACTCATCCACAATAGGAATTTATCTTCTGCTTAAACATATGTGTCATCCTTTGGCGTTGTTAAGGTTTTAAAGAGTTTCCATTTTCTTTCACTGGTCTTCTTGTCCTAAGTGATATTCTGGGTTGGGCATTGATTCTTGTAGTGTCTCGCTTAACTTTTGGTCTAAAAATCCTTGAGTAATGGTAATAGTAGGTTCAGTCACTTTTTTTTTTTTTTTTTTTTTTTTTTTTTTTTTTTTTTTTTTTTTTATATTCCTTAAGTGAGTTGGTCTAAAACTCGTGAAACTTTCTTTGATATGCTTATGGAACTTAGTCGTCTTCTCTTCTTCTCTTGCTATTTTGTTGCTACTCGGACAAGCTACTTTAGTTACCTCGAGTATCACAGCAACAGTATTGGTTACTATCTTTTGGATCATTTCAAGAGTCATAGTTGTGGTTGGTGTTAGTGGGGTATTTGTAATGCGAATGCTGGCCATATTCTATCAATATCCCAAGAAAAACGGATTTAAATCCACCTAATGGCCATGTCAGAATAATTTGAGTGACAAGGTATTTGTATACTAGTCTTAATAATGTGGTCACAATGTGAAACTTTAACCAGTTGTGAACCCTAAATCACGATGTGTCTGGGTAATGTCGTAGATAAATGCTAAATTCTTGGTATGGGATTGCTAGGGAACAAACTGTTTCATTCACAAAAGCCGAAGTTCAGAAATTTTCTCTTCATTCATCAAGTTTTCTTCCGAAATTTTGTCTTAGGGAATTCTATGGTCGTAGCCTAGTTATGGCAGGTATGAGGAATCGTAACAATCGTAGATGATATTGTAGTAAGTCTGGGTATAATTAATGTAAACATTATATCATTAATAACTTGATCGATTGTTTTACAAAGCCAACGATACAAGGTCTTTTATTAATGTTCCATGCAGCAGGTTAATAAATCTCTGTTTTTCTCATTGTAAGGATTGCCATGTGGGAGTGTTTCTCAATATCTCTGACTGAAACCTTATCAGTCCGTCCTAGAAGTCCATCTTGTCGGATAAAAGGTCAGGTAGGGTGTCGTTGGTTGTGAGCGGTGTTTTGTCAATGATGTTAATAGGAGTGTATCAATCTGTTCTTTATGACGCTCCAGTCGCGTCATGTTGATGGGAGGAGTAGTTGTATGGGTAACTATTGTCCTAAAGTTCTATCCAGTCTTGAGGACTCGGGTTTAGAGGAGTGAAAACAGGTGGAAACAATAATGACGAGGGAGACCTGAGAGGGTAAATTCTCTCTAGGAGTCAACTCCCGTTGGTGGGGTGTCAACAGGTAAGTCCGGGTGAGTAGTCTTATTGAGTAGTCGGGTCCAACCGACGGTGGAGGGAATGATGATAGTAGTGGTGGTAAGGTGTGGTGACGTTATCCTGATCGTGTCTAGGGGTGAAATAAGGTGAAAATGGTAGTATAATTGGTACTAAACATAGGTATATCTTCTTAATAAGTCCATTGAGGTAGCTCCAATTTAGTGTCATAAAAGGTTCGAGTTCGTAAGGTACTAAAATCCTAACTTTTCTGTGTCGAGTTTCCAGGGCATATGGGTGTGGTAGTTTAGTTAAAGGAGAATTTGGTTCAATCTCTTTTCAAATCGTTTCTTAGTGTGAATTCTGCCTAACCTCGAATGTTGTTGGACCACCAATCAACTCTTCAATGGAAAAAATTCAGCAGTTCCTCTAATTTTCTGACGTAAGGGTGAGTGAATTGGTGATAATGAGAGTGGTATGTGAGTAAGTTCCGTATTGGGCTGGGGTTGATTTATTAGTACATAGAGATGTTCAGTATCCGTGGTGATATGATAACAAGATGATGTGGGAGTAGTACGAAGGGTAAGTTTTGGTAATGTCAACTGGTTGGGTAGACATGGTATTTGTAGTAGCCAAAAATGATAATTATAAGTATCTTGTACGTTAAGAGCGTAACGGTAAGTGTAAAATAATACAGTGTGTAATGTGTGAAGAGTAATTATCAAGCATGTAAAGATTAGTGCAACATAATCTTAATAGGTAATGTATTGAGCACGGCAGTCTGCAGACACGGAGGGCGTAAAATGGTATGGTGTAAAATCATTCATTTTGAAAGTGTGGTTATAGTTCAATGTTTTAAAATGTTTGATTCTCTATAACCATAGGCTCTGATACCAAACTGTAACACCCCCAAATTTGGTTTGTGGCAGCGGAAAAGTAATTTGGGTGTTACGGTGAGGATCGAAGTTTAAATCTCAGAAAAACGGTCCAGAAAGGGCGTTTTGAAAGTTATATGTCATTCAAAATAATATTTTTGATACAAAGGTAAATCATTTGATTTGAAAACCCCATAAAAAGATGTGATAATTTGGAAAGAATGACATATTTGATTTTACACCATTTAAGTTATCAGAGTAAAAGATGCCCGCTCCGTGTCTTGTCCTGCTCCGTTAATTACCTGAGATAAACATGCTTAAAAACGTCAACACAATGGTTGGTGAGTTCGTGGAGTTTATAGAAAATAACTTTCTTTGAAAGGTGTATAGTGATTGTCGAAATAGATAGTAGTTCTTCATTAAATAACAAGTCGCGTTGAATAAAATTCACAAGTAATTTATGTATGACCTC
Source organism: Artemisia tridentata subsp. tridentata (assembly GCA_021014915.2). NCBI lineage: Eukaryota > Viridiplantae > Streptophyta > Magnoliopsida > Asterales > Asteraceae > Artemisia > Artemisia tridentata. Next base: position 202,122,336 of record CP139501.1, on the reverse strand, counting down.
AAACGATCATAAGTTTCAGATTATTGATGAATATGAGCTACGTTGTTATACGCTCGAAATGATATATTGGATTAACTTTTGAAAGGAACGATATACTAAGCCTTCTTAGTTGTCTTTATAGAATTCTCGATTTAAATCACATATGATAACAGTTAAAGTTCAAGTACGAGATTCATAATCATAACACGTAGTGAAATAATAGTCTAAAGTCTGAAGTATATCAGTTTAAAGTGGTGGTCTTCTAATACAGCTGTATCCTAGGATATATATGAAACATTCATATATTCATAAAGTTATATTGCCCTAAGCCTCATGACACGCAAAACGTTAACAGAGTGCCGGAAAACGGCGGTGTCCCACCAGGGTCACTGATGGGTTTTTATGGCCCTCGAGTTAATAGGTACTTGCCAATTCCTATTTTTCTCAAATATAGTGTATCGCGACTAAATACGACTAACCAAATAGGCATTCCGTCACAGTATTTAGTGGGATAGGTCGTCAGCCTCTAACAGGTTTCGAAGCTGTCCACTATATTCGCGCTCACCGCAGTGATTAATGGCTCATGATAAAGGGACTTTCGGCAATAATTTGTGCTTAGGCAATATAGGCGAATCATGCGTAATTTTAGTCTTGGCAATTATTTATAGTGAAATGTATAATTATTATAATAAGTAACAGTTCATTCATTTGTCACATGAATGCATACAGTAATCTTCAGTATCATGTTACATCAAGTAGTTCAGAGATGTTATGTTTCAAGTTCCGTGTTTAAGCTAGACAGACAATTTGCACATATATTGAGCATGTATTCCTTTCAAGTATAATTCAAATAAATAAAGCATGGTTGATAATTTCGAGTAAATCATAAGATATTTCAAGTAGTATAAAACAGTTAAAGCATGTATCTCCCCCAAAAGAGTTATTAAAACAAGTGTGAAAAGTAGGGGCCACGACTCACCTTAGCCACAGCAAGCAAGGATCACACTGACATGACTGGCATCTAGAGCATATTACAACAGTCTCATACAGCAACGATGGTACACAACCTAATACGTATACAATTACCTCAAAATACGTCTAGCACAATAATAAAGTATATAAAAGATAAAGTGTTATAGTTTTCGTGGATTACCCAGTTTTCCAAAACTTATCAAAAGCTTAGTTTCAATGTTTCGTGTGGTGTGGTAAGATAACCTAGACTCGAAGTACAACTCACGCCAAAAAGAATAGACATCAACTAACTCAAGAGGATACTGACGAGAACTCAAACTAAGGAGGACAACTTAGAAGCTAAAAACAAATAAACACCTCAAATCAAATAACTAGTTGGTATGCTTCGGCATTTACCCCGTTATCCCCAAATAACTTGTAATAAACATAATCGTTTTATAATAAGATGAGTTCTAATAAAGCTAGTTTTTCCCGAGTCGTCATGACTGGAGTTCATCAAGTATGAAAATCCAATATTTAATAGGTTTATGTTTCGTTATTATTCTTGTAAATATTAGTCTTGAATTTCATTGAAGATTTTGTGTCCCGACCGAGTTTAATATATTATGTTCAATAAATCTGATGTCTAATGTAGTAAGTCCGATAGCGATCCGCCTTTGTCCGATGTCCAAGTATAATAATCAAGTCCGTATTCAAATTTGAGTCACAATCCAAGTATTACCCGAAACGTCCCAAGAGAACAAGTAAATACACGTTAGTCAATTATATTATTGACACTAAATTTTTATAACTAACACACTCTTTAAATATGTTAACCAGTGTACCCTTTTTAAATTATTATGGGCTTGTGTGCCCTTTTACCCAACAAACATCATTTGGGCTTCGGCCCGATTCTGAACACAACTCAAACGCAACACTAGTCTCACCCTATATGGGCTCGTGACTTAAATAAACCAAACAAAACTCTTAGTCCCATTGGGCTCCGGCCCGAAATTAAACAAACAATCCATTAATTAAAACTTGGGTTAAGTCCATTCTTGAATAAGCAAGCGCACGTCTGTTAGTCCCTTTTACAAACATTTCAACTCAATTTCAATTTTTCACCAAATGATTTCTTATATTAGCCGCACACAATTAATCAGCGCACCCTATGTGGGTTATTGGTCGTAACCGCGACTAACGCAACATACCTTAAATTGAACCCGAGACCAAGACGAAGCAACCAAACAACCTCATAGGCTGTTAAACCGAGACTCAAACCAATGAGAATAGCAATATAACCACGACAACAATGACAAAATCCACAACGACCATTACCGAGACCAAGATAAGCTCAAAGGAGCTTATTAATCAAACTGCCATATAACCAAGTATTCCGACACGACAACTAAAGTCAAAACACGATAACACCCTTATGCCGAGACCATGGGAGATCTCGGCTACGAATCTGCTAGTGGAAAAAGAACCCAAACGAATCAAATAAACACCACTTCTATTAGTTCGTACCACACGAAACACAACAACAAACAAAATGTTTTTATACCGATTTTAAATTCACGGAAACAAAATCAAAGTCTTATAACCGGTTTTCACATCACGATTTAATAGTTATATCATTGCTTAAATCCTTTCATCCCACGAAAAACAATAACAATAATGATCGGTTTTTAAATCTTCTCAATCCACGAAAACATCACAACAATCGATAATAAACAAGAATCGGTTTACCAAAATAATGAGTAACAAAAATAGTTTCTCGGTTTTACCATGACTAGAAGGAGGAGAGCAAAGTGGCGGAGACGCGTAGCAGCAGTGGTGGCTGGATAAAGAGAAAACGCGGCGGCAACAAGTGGTGGAGATGGTTTCTTGGCGCGTGAATCACATAGGAATGAAGAGGAAGATGAGAGGGTCATTTTGGTGGTGGCGGTGAGTGATGGTGTTTGGCGGTGACGGCCGGGTGGCCGGAGATGGCGCCGGAAATGAGAGAGAGATCTATATGTATAAAATAAAGAAATGTTTGTGTGGTGTAATAGTTTATAAACTAAACGTGTATAGTACGTGTATGGATTTAGAGAAGGACAGGTTTGTAGATTACATGTATGGATTGAAGGACAGATACGTGTATGGATTTAATGAATGACAAATTTGTGGAATACGTGTATGGACATGGATTCTCATTGGAGTATTCTAATGGCATGGCAGTATAAAATAAGGAAAGGACGAATTGGGTATAGGTGTTGTAGATATTTATTAGATTTTTGATGTCTCTTCGATGTATACGTGGAATGAGAAAATATAAAACATGTGAGAATTGGGGTATGATATGTGAAGGAATATGTATGGGCTAAAATAACATGTTGCTCAAGTGGTTATAGTAGGTATAGATTGGTTACATATTTTTATAAAATGAGTCGGTTTGATTTGTATCATCCGAAAGATCCATGTAATATTTATATATTAAGAAGAAAATAAAAAGGTAGATTGTATATAAAAGATATAGAATCAAGTGGTCACATTTTGTTTGTGAAAAAGAAGTAGATCGATTTATTATGGAGTATAATTTGCATGAGCTACGTATTACATATAAGAGGAGTTTGCATACAAAACTTTGTATTGTAAAAATGAAGGTAAGTTGGAATTGAATTAAATATTCAAATTATAGAAAAGCTTGTCATTATTTGGGACGTTTGAATTTAGTGAAAATGGGGTTAAGTGATTTATTTGTGTCTCGAGTACATGCCGTTATGTATATATATTGTGAAACGTATCATAACAATAAGAGAAAGTTTTAAATTTCCCCGTAAAAATGGGTTTTGTTACAAAGTAAGTTGAGATTATCATTACTTAATGAGGATTATCATAATGGATTTTCGTGGGATCTTACACAACTCTAGATGATGATAGTCAATCACATCGGTCACTGAGTGATCTAAAGTGATTTAAAGCCAATTACATCTTCAAGGCATCTAGTTACACATGACGAACAATGATTTTTACCAGTGGTGATGCATGTGTAGAGTGTAAGAGGACTTTACACATCTTCAAATCTTCATCGTTAGCAACCTTATTGTTAAGGAATATCCTCACCTTCTTCAACACAGGTGATTCTGCCAAAATAATCTTCACAAAATCCAACTCATGCTTCAAGTTGCCAGAATTTCGAATCTCCAATTCATTCAAATGCTCCAATCGAATGTCCGAATAATCATCCAGTGTAAAGGAGTTTAACTTGTTTTTTATATAATCTGGACACCGGATCTACAGGAAATGGCGACGTATTTGTGTCAGCTTATTTTGAAATATAAATAAAAAAGAAGGGGCTACTTATGCTATTTACCGTTACCTTAAGTTTCTCCAAGTTCGGGGAGCATCTAGTGAGAAGAACAAGTATATGTAACTCATCTTTGTTGATGAAACAAATATCCTTTATACACAAGTATTTGAGGTGGACTAGCGAGGCGGGGAGCTCTCGTGGAAATGCTACTTTAGCAAAACACTTGAACATAGGCCAATACAAAAGATTAACAAAGTTTTTAGTTTTTAATTTTTATAGTCAAAGTGAAACAATTATCTATCATGTGATAAAAATATTACCTTGATGACCAATATCGAAATAGTCAGATTTTCAATTACAGGTAAACACTTGAAGAACTCAGCAAAGGCGAAATCGTAATTATGGACAAAAATTTCATGGGATATGACCTGCCACGACATACGATAAATATTCAGACTAATTTTTGAAATTATGAGAGGATTGATATTTCAGTTAGAGCATATATAGAGCATACCAAAGTAAAGTTCTTGAGCAACGGAGACATGAATATCAGATGTAGAAGCGTCTCCATATGGATGAATTCATCTTCCAAGTATAAACTAGTAAGGCTACAACATATATTGGATACTGATCGATAGTTTAGATAACAGTCTTGGAGATGCAGGTCAGTTAAATGAGGCATCGAGAGGACATATGAGGGTACCATATAGTGACAATATTCCATCTGAAGGGTAAGTTTCTTGAGAGTATTTATCCTCGGCAAATTACTTATTATTTGGTCTATTTCAACCCAAATCTCATTTGCACTCATGAAAAGGGTGAACTCCTGTATTGGACCCTTGTGCTGTAACAGAACTTGGTATATAGCATTACACCTCTTTTGCATGTGTTTCCTTTCACTTGGTTTTTTCAACATATCTTTCATATTAAACACAAGTTTAGGAATTTTGGTCCAAGTGTACCTCCAATTCCTCGCAAGGATACTTGTCCTTACCGCATCTTGAATAGGTGTAAGACATAGGATGGATTCTATTATGTATTGAGGTAGGGTACTGATCATATCCGAAGACAAACGTTGAGCTTTCATCTCACGTCACTCTTGTTGACAAATACCAGGTATTGCTGCAAAAACCAGTTTAAGATGGAGAGTGAGTCTAATATATGTGAATGCATGGTACATAAAGGATTACTAGGGGATGTCCGGAATTGCTTCTTTTGTTTCATCCGAGATTCCAAATTACTTTTGCTTATGTTTTAGAGGAAAGGAGCTATTGATAAGCAGTTAATTCAAAATTTAATTTGAGATGAAATTATAATGAAACCTTTTACTAGGGGTGTGTAGAAAAGTGAAAAATCAAACCTAAACCCAAAAAAACCGAGAAATCAAAACCGATGGTTCGGTTTTTGTATTTTGAAAAAAGTGAAGTTTACGGTTCGGTTTGGTTTTAGCATAAAAACCAAACCGAAAAATACCGAACCGACAAAGTACATATAAATATATAATTTTAAAACACTCAAATAATAGATATTGCTTTTTGAAGGTTCATTTAGACCGCATAAACATTTTCGTATAGGATTTTTGTGGTAACTAGTTCGTTTATTTTTATTATCATGTCAATTTTTGAAACATAAACAATTATCTTATAGTATTTTATATTATTGTCATTACTTTCTAATTGTCATTAATGTGTGTTTTTTTATTGTTGTAACTTGAATATGTTAATCTATGATGCATACAAAATTCGACCTAAGAAAGACCAAACCTCGATAAACCAAACAGAAACCGAAAAACCGAACAGAAAAGAAACAAAAACCGAACCCATATATAACCGAAACCGAATGATTTTTAGAAATCAAAAACCGAAAATTTTGGTTCGGTTTCGGCTTTAACCTAAAACCAAACCAAACCGAACCATGCTCGCCTCTGCTTTTTACTATTATTATTAAAACTAAAAAAATATAAATTAATTTTAATAAAAATTTGCCAACAAATTATTATTTTTTCGAGTATGATTGAATTATTTTTATTTATTTATTATTATTATTATTATTATTATTATTATTATTATTATTATTATTATTATTATTATTATTATTTTTTGTAAAACATCACTTTATTAAAAACTCATAGGATCTATAAGAAATTAGAGGGGAGCTGAGACACTAACTGGGCTCCCACTCCTCTAGCTATAACAAAGCTAATCCTATTAAAAATATGAGCAGCAGCACGCGATCCGATGTCTTGAGTCACAGAAAACTTCCTGATCCGCATCTTTCCTAAGTTCCCCAAAGGAAGAGAACGAGAAGGGGAGGAACCCATATCCAATATCAGCACATTTAGTCTCATACTTGACACGCTTGCGCTGTGCTGCTTCAGACACCACTCGTCATGGCACAAAATCAACCATACCAGTTTGCGTTAAAGGAGACGACCCTGTCAAATCAACGCAAACATCCTGTCCACCGTCCCAAGAATAGAGCAATATATCCGCTGGGCGTAAACTTTTGTCCCTTTCTCCACAAAGGCCGATGTCGACCTCTTTACGAGCCGAGATCCCAGACCGAGAACAAATGTCAGCGAGAGTGTCACGAACCACATTGTGCAGGTGCTTAATACCAATAATACCAGCACACGACACTGCATGGTCCCCATAAATGTCCCCCGCAAATACCCTAGAACAAGCTGAGCACGGCATCTGGACAGAAAACAGGGGGACACCTAGGCAGTAACATAAAACACAATGGTAAGTTCTAGCATTCATAGTCTGTCCCAACCCAGATATCGGGACCACCCTAAGCCAATCGGAGGTGTAGTCTTCCTTTTGCGACCTTCAAAGCGCCATCTGTCGAGCGGATAAGCCAAAAGTGGATTCAACCGTTTTAGTAACACGTGTGAAATATATATCTGCCAATTTCTTCATAAGTTTGGGGGCAACGATCTCATTCGGGTTACTTAAAAGGTCGAACCCCATTTTCGCATTAAAAGTACACAGAGCATCGTCAAAGGAAGATCCATATTATTATTATTATTATTATTATTATTATTATTATTATTATTATTATTATTATTATTATTATTATTATTATTATTATTATTATTTTTATTTATTTTTTATTTTTTTAATAAAAACATCACTTTATTAGAAACATATAGGATTTACAAGAAGTTAGTAGGGAGCCGAGATACTAATTGGGCTCCCACTCCTCTAGCTATAGAAAAGCTAATCCTACTAAAAATATGAGCAGCAGCACGTGCTACAATGTCTTGAGTCATGGAAAACTTTCGAATACGCTTCAATAAAGTCACAGCGTCCTTTTCAAGTTTCCCAAAAGAAGAGAAAGAGAAGGGGAGGAACCCATATCCCATACCTGCACACTTAGCCTTATACTTGACGCGTTTACGTTGTGCAGCCTCAATCACCACACGACCCGACACGAAATCAACCATACCAGTTTGCGTCAAGGGCGATGATCCAGTCAAATCAACACATACATCAAGTCCTCCATCCCACGAGTAGAGCAACACATCAGCAGGACGTAAAGATTTGTCCCTTTCACCACAAAGTCCAATGTCAACCTCTTTACGAGCCGAAACCCCAGATCGAGAACAAATGTCAACAAGAACATCACGTACCATGTTATGCCGATGTTTAATACCAATAATACCATCACAAGATACAGCATGGTCCCCATAAATATCACCAGAAAAGACCCTGGAACAGGCTGAGCACGGCATTTGAACAGAAAATAGGGGGACACCAAGCCGATAACATAACACGCAACGATAGGTCCTGGCGTTCATAGTTTGTCCCAATCCAGATATCGGAACTACCCTAAGCCAGTCCGAAGTGTAGTCCTCCATTTGCGATTTCCATAACGCCATCTGTCGAGTAGATAAAGAAAATGTAGATTCGGCATTTCGGGTAACACGTGCGAAATATATATCTGCCAGTTTCTTCATGAGTTTGGGGGCAGCGATCTCACACGAATTACTCAAAAGGTCAATCTCCATTTTCGCATTAAAAGCACACAAGACATCATCAAAGGAAGGCCCAGGGGTTACGATACCAGAATGTCGAAGCAACCTAGTCTGCAGGTTAGCAGATTGAAGTCTAGACGCAAGAAATGCATAGTTCAAGACATCACCTGCAGAATATACACCAAGCCCCCCGAACGCAAAGGGTAATGTAGCAAGTCTCCATTGCCAATCACCAAAACCAGGCCCAGAAGCAGTAACAATACGCTCTAGAGTAGAGCGAAGAGCCCCATCAAAAGAAATCTGAGCATGTTCAAAGACCCGGGGAAAGCAAGTGCGCATAGCAAAATATAATTTGGAAATACCAGCACAAGCACGAAGGAGTAATAACTCACACTAGGGATCATTAATCTTAGCATTAGCATCCATAAGCTCAATGGTTTTTGCAACTTTTTTCATAACAAGCTCACTACTAAAATCAAAGTCCACACTAGCGGACCCACCCAGTAATTTAACACCATGCAAAGGTCGGGCAATATTAAGTGGGAAAACACCTACAAGCCTGCTTCTGGGATCTTCCTTATGCAAAAAAACCTCAGTTTTATCAACATTGAGGTGCAAACCACAACGAGGTCCATCCACCATGATAAGCTCTAAAACCTCCCCCACAACAAAAGTATCTCCAATAATAGTGCCATCATCCAGGTACCAAGCATGAAGGGAAAGGCTAAAAGTGTCTCTAATCTTACATAACAAAAGATGTAACACTAAAGAAAAAAGCAAAGGCCCAAGTGGATCACCTTGTTGTATGCCTTGATGTGACCATAATGTGTGTTACCCATAATATAATCTAGCTGGGCTTGAGTAACAAAATTCTACCCAACGTGAAATAGCAGGACAACGAAGACGAACCTCATGAAGCATAACCTCACGATCCACCAAGTTGAAGGCATTTTTGAAATCTACCAACAACATCGAAAGACCCACATCATCTCCACGCTCTTCAATCACCCGATTTACGGCATGAAGAATAGCCTCTCCTCCTCCAGATACCCCAACACCAAACTGTAGATCATTTAGATAACCGTCCAAAGAATGACCAATCATAGCGGCACTAACTTTGGAAACTAAGCGCCTCCAAATGGTCCCCACAACAATAGGGCGAATACCACCACCCGGCTTGACCAGCGGTGTGAGAAGAGCACTAGCAATATACTCACCCAACGCCCTGGGGCATTTACCATCAAGAAAATTATATCTAAGCAGGTCATAAGTGCTTATTTTTAAGCAGAAAAAAATAAGCAGTCCAAAACACCCTCTTATAAGCATACATGATACATACTTTGGTATGGGCATGCTAATCATTTTGGAACATGTAACTAGTCATTCGGCATTGGATTATGAGGGTGTTTGAAATTGCTTAAATAAAGAGTTGCAGAAAATAGAAAAACCTGGAGAAGAAATAGATACCATCAAACTTTGTTACTATTAGGCAACATTTTCCCTATCAATTATCTAATTTAATAATAAGTATATAACTAACATTTTGGATAAAGATGCATAACCAGTTAAAGGCCCAGCATTTCCGCAAGGCCCATCCCGTAAGTGATCTCAAAATGTCCAGTTACAGCAGGCCCATTGTTATACTGGTTAAGCGCTTAACCTCAATAGTCGATGCATATAAAGCTTTTCACTGGGCTGAGCAAAATTGACCAAAAACTGAAGTTTTATATATTTATGGTTTTCGGTTTCGGTTTGACTCGGTTCGGTGCGAGCCAAAACTGAGAAAAAACACACCTAAACCGAACCGATGGTTCGGTTCGGTTTCGGTTTGACTCGGTTCACTTCAGTTCAGTTCTCGGTTTATGTTTTCTTCAAAATTGGTTTTTGGTTCGGTTTTAACCCGATGCTCAACCCTACTTTCCATTATGTTTTCAACTCTTTCGAATTTTATAGTGGAAATGTTCTTATTAGGCGTGTGATATTTGGACGGGTACCGGTTAAAATCTAATCTAAGAAAGGCCTGATTATGTAACGGTTTTGATCAAAGACTTGATAAAGTCGTAATAACAGGTTAAAATGTAGTACTGTTGATCTCTAAATATTCAAAATATTTATGAAGGTTTAATTCTCAAAGTATTAGGCACAGAGAGAATTCAGATTTTGGTGATTCAGACAAAAAATTTACTACGCGTTCTGGACTCTAGGTGAATAGGATTTGATCAAGTTAATTTGCTTTAAATTGGTACAAAATATATGCTTCAAGTAGGATTCGGTTAAATCTTCCAAGGCTGACTTTCAGGAAACGGATTCAGTGACATCCTACGTCAATGATATGCTTTATGAAGAGATCAAAATCATCAAATCAGAGAGATCTACAAATACATGATAGCATACTTTGAGACACCGCAATTTCCCAAATTGACAATGCATGAACACTTTCTTTAGCCTAGAGCTATTAATAGAGCAAAACTACAAAGAGAAAAGTGATCCTATGAATGCGGCTACACCCGATGCTCTAAAGACATGTCTGACATGACAGAGGGTCCCTTGTTACCTCCTAACAATCGAAACCATCAGGTACATTTTGGGTACAATGATAATTGTGTGAAGAGTCAACAATGAAAATCTAAAGATTTAACCAAAGAAACTAATCACAGATAGACAGGTAGAACTTAACATCAGTAGATTTGCAATCATCAATCTCAACAGTAATTTCCAAAAAGTTAAGTGATATGAAAGTAATTGCATCTACAAGACAGCAATTTACACTATGACTAATATCAACAGTTACGACGCTCGACAATGATGTCTACCATCTGTGATACGTGTGGGGAGCGTAAGAGGACTTTACATATCTTCAACTCTTCATCCTTAGTAACCTGATTGCAAAGGGTTATCCAAACCTTCTTCAGCACCGGTGATTTGGCCAAGATAAGCTTCACTAACTCCAAATTGAGTTTCGAGTTGCCAAAATCATCATAAGCAAATTCATTCAGGTGCTCCAACCAAATATCAGAATAATCCTCCAGTGTAACAGTCTCTATCTCAGATGCCTTATAAAAGGGCGACGTAATCAATATAATAATCAATACGAAGGGTATTTATTGTGTCATTATATTATGACAAGAGAATAAACGGATATGAAACAGATTTACGTTATTTACCTGTAGCTCTAAGATCTCCAAGTTCGGAGAGCTTCTCATCAAAAGCACAAGATAACGCGTCCAAAATTTGTCTTTGACAGACATATGCTCTAAACAAATGTACTTGAGGTGGACTAATGTTGTTGGAAGCTCTCGTGGAACAACACCTTCAAAAAAATCCTTGAACCATAGAACAAAACAAAGATCAATAAGCTAAGGGGTTTTTTTTTTTCTTTTTTTTTTTTTTTTTTTTTTAAATACCAGTTGAATCAATTATATATATATATATATATCAATTAGGAAAGAAATATAACCTCAATGCCCCAAATGGAAATAGTCAACTGTTCAACCACATGTAAACAGTCAAGTAGCTCAATAAGGGTGGCACCGTCATCATTGTAATCAAAGATATCACAACCTTCTGAAAACTGAAGCAACTTACAATATTCAAAATAATGAAAGAGTGTGAGTAAAAATATACAGTATATCAGTAAGAGCTTACCAGACTAAAGCTTTTCAGCAATGGACAATTGGATATGAGATGTCTAAGTGTTTTCTTAGAAATGTTTACATTCTTGAAGCATAATGTGGTAAGGCTAGGAAATCCATTAAATCTTGGTTCATGGTTGATCTTTAAGAACATGAGAGATAGGTTCGTTAAGTGATGCAACGAGAAGATAGACGAGGGTAACTTATACTCATTCTGCAACTCAAGCGTTAATTTCATGACAGTATTTTGCCTCGACAAATAAGCTAGAATCTGGTCAGTCTCAATACAGCTATCAACAGCGAATACGGAAAGGGTGAACTCAAGTATAGGACCTTGGTGCGCTAACAAAATTTGATATATAGCATAGAAAAATTTGCACATTAAGTTCATGTCCTTCCTCAAACTAGGTGTTTTATAGTTTTGCTCCATTACAGAGAGCTGATTCTCATCAGTAGGTACGGCCAATGTATCCTCATCAAACACAAGTTTCGGTATTTTGGTCCAAATGTACCTCCAATCTTTTGAAAGGACACTTGTCCTTGCCGCCTCTTGAATCGGCAGAAGACATAGAATGCTTTCTATTGTGGTTGGAGGTAGGCTGCTAATCCTATCCATAGACAAACATTGAGCTTTCATCTCACGATATACTTAATGAACCAATAACGCTGCAAAGATCAATTCACGGTTAAGTGTAAGTTTAACAGATGACTACATATCAGTTCCAAGCGTATTGACGAAACCAGGTTTTAAAGGGTCCGGATGCACATTATTTTTAACTGTAATATAACGGCACACATTTTTTGGACCGGGTACAATTAAGAAAAATTGGAGTTTTTTTACAAAAACTAACATACCAAAAAATAATTTCATCGGTCCTGTGACACCACGGGACACCCCCTAGTTCGATCACTGTGACGTAAATATCCACAAAATTAAGTAATCTAATACAAAACAAGTCTAATATTGCTACCAGCATACTAGTCAAAGAAAACTTTATGTTTTGGACTTTGGTTGGGTAAATTACAAAACCCAAGTCCAAACACGCCGTTTGAAATTCATATGTCATAATACAGTACATTTCATCTGGATACTATTAATCCAAGTGAAAATGATCACCTTAAGACAGTTTCATAACAAATATCAAACAAACACACAACTGACACAAGAGCAATCAATATCAACAAATTGATCCAAAAATAGAGAGTTATAACTTATTACTAAATGAATAAAAATGTATAAACTTAAAATCCATTATTACCTTTTAGTAAATCTCTAACGCTCTAACTGAAACCCCAAACATTTGTTTATGAGAAACCCTTTGTTTCAACTTTCAATTAAGAGAATGGTATCAAGCTTTTGCCTATTGACATATCAGCCCCTTAACAATTTTTTTTTTTTTTTCTTTTTGTGCCTTGCATTGTAATGTATTACATCTAGATCCACAAATGTTGTTTTTAAAATAATTAGTTTTGTCATCCAAAAAGGACTAGCGGGGCAACTTGTTGCCCGTTTACCTTCCACCTCTATGTACCAAATTGGAATAAAAAAAAATCATATTAGTTCCTTCCTATCTACATATTTTTTTATCAAGTGAACTGTAAAATGCGTTTATCTAAGAGGTAAACGCTCTTTGTCGCAAGTTATTAACATACATCATCCGTGAGAGGTACAAAGTCAGGATTTAAGCTTAACTTGATGCTAAACTTAACGCATGAATACAGTTTCCGGGTTAAAACCCTTTACTCACAAAAAACACACTTTATGCATGAATCATTTGCTAAGACACTTTTTGGATAACTCATGTTAACAGTTTGCGATATGACAAACCACACAATTTTTTTTTCTAGTCTGATCTTTTTTTATTAGGATACTTTCATATTGTGATTGACCTTTAATAAAATAAGTTATATATAATATTATAATCTGATTATTAAGCAAGTGCTTATTACTTTTGCTTATTTTGTTATTTCTTATCCTTATGACAGATTATTAATAGATGAGGGGCTTACATTGCAAATAAGAGTTTTGTGCTGGAAGTCATAGTTGTTAAGATGTCGATCTAGCTCTTAAGATCTTCTGATCTTACGATCCCGTTAAGAAAAAACGAGTCAATCCTTCATAGGATCTCAAGTGTGATCTCGATCTTACTATAGGATCGTAAGATCTCGATCCGATTCGATCCTACTTCTCTTAATTTAACTAACTAATAAATTATAAATAAATGAATTTTGTTAAATTAAAACAATATAGCAAGCGTTGATTACTGTAAATGTTTAATAAGAGTAAGATATATAGATTTTTTGATTAAAAGATTTAGCGTCCTTAATTACCAATTAGATATTTTTGTATTTTAGAGCATTACGCGTCGCATTCTCATATTACTGTAACTTTCTAAATTCTTTTCTCTTCTCTAATTTGTTATACAATTATATTTGAATACGAATTACTAGAAAAATAAGATTTTTAGACATTTAAGTAGGATCTTCCGATCTCGATCCGATCTTACGATTCTGATCTTGCAAAGAAAAAAAATGATCCATAGTATGATCTCGATCTTAACAGTCTTGCTGGAAGTATAAAGTTTAGAAGTCAAGGAGGTAAAGAAGAGAGATTCGGGCTTATACATACAGTACTTACTTTTACATAATGAGAAAAATGTCCAGTGACAATCAATTCTTTATTGGCCAGTTTGAGAGCTTAATTTTAAAATCGAGTATTTTTATTAGTCAATAAGTCAAAGTTTGCTTTCATTTGGTCAAAATCAACTAATTATATATTATATATTATATATATATATATACTAAAATGGGGAAGGCGCTACTATAGCATGCATTGTAGCCGCTACAGTGGATAAAACAGTGGTCGTTTACAAAATAGTCTCTAAGGTGTAACTGTCTTTGCAAGCTAGGTCATTCAGGGATTAACGATGCAACACGCCGAGAATTTTAAGGACTTTTTCAGCAAAATAACATATTATTTCTAGAATTAATTTTCAAAAATAGTCCTTGGGTTAACAGTTGTCATGTGCAGTTTAGTCCCTAAGGTGTAAATGTTTTTGCATGCTAGGTCCTTCGGGGACTAACGATGCAACACGCCGAGAATTTTAGGGACTTTTTCCGTAAAAAAACATATTGTTTCCAGAATTAGTTTTCAAAAATAGTCATTTGGTTTATCGATCTTTTTCAAATTTAGTCCTTAATGACTAACTTTTAAACAAGACTTAGCGCCGTATTCCCGCAGCAACGTATGGGTCCTCCCACTCGTTTTGTCTAACAAAATAAATATGAATAAAAACACATGTATTGATTTAGTAAAGAAAACAAACTATAATAAAGATGAGATAACTAATAAAACTTTAGTTGTTGAATTGTAAATAAATTATATGAAGTTAAGTGAAACTTATCAGTTTCCATATATTATAATAACTTTATAAAACTAGACAGTACCCGTGTAATAATAGTGTATTAATAGTTTCCAGCTTTGCATTTACTTTCCGGAAATAATATAAAGACTTCCAAAAATATTTTAAGTTTCCCTCACATTTGATAATTTTCAACTTTCAACATTTCACATTTGATCATTTTCATTTTATATGTAGTATATGGGAGAGTTATTTTACATACCAAAATTATCTTACATACCAAGGGACTCATCCCTACCATCCATTTAAAATGAAATCAATAGTTGAGATTAAAATCATTTTAATATTTCACATATTTTTTATAATTTAAATATCTCTTAAACCATTAATCGTTAAGCGAAATTAATTACACCATTGCGACGAGCATTTAATTATCTTGCTATAGACGGGCACTTTGATATACTTTCGACAATTTTTTTTTTTTCGTTTTTTTCACATTTTTTTTTTCTTTCTTTTTTTTCGTTTTTTTTTTCATTATTGAAATTTGCATGAAAAATCACATGTGATATTACATATGATATATAATAGAAAAATTACACGTTTGGTCCCTGTGGTTTGCTCAGATTTCATGTTTAGTCTCTAAGTCGTTTTAATTACACCAGAGATACCTATTTTTGAAACCTTGCACTCATTTAGTCCCTATTTTGGATGGACCGTTAGTTTGACCGTTAAGTGTTTAATTAATATTTGCCCGTTAGTCCCCCCGTTAATATTTTTTGCACCGTTAGTCCTCATTGTTTAAAATGAATTAAAAAAGGCAGCATAGGCTCGAACTCGAGTCTTGTTGCCCAAAAACCAACGCCCCAACCACTGAATTAAGCGCCCAGTGGTGTAATTATATAAAAATAAATTCTATTTAACCTTTTGTTTGCTCAAACTAATTTTTATCCGTTTTCGTCTGTTTTTATACATTTTCGTCCATTATCTTTTTACGTTGTCGTATGTTTTTAGACGTTTTCGTCCTTTTTTTTACGTTATCGTCCGTTTTCCTACGTTTTTGTCTGTTTTTATACGTTTTTGTCCATTTTTTTTTACGTTTTTGTCCGTTTTTAGAAGTTTTTGTATGTTTTTAAACGTTTTCGTATGTTTTTCATTTATGTTTTCATTCGTTTTTATCCATTTTTATCCGTTTTAGTCCGTTTTTATAAGTTTTTGTTCTTTTTTTACGTTTTCGTCCGTTTTTATATATTTTTGTCTTTTGTTTTTTACGTTTTCGTCCATTTTCATCCGTTTTCGTCCGTTTTTATACGTTTTCGTCCGTTTTTTTAACAATTTCGTCCATTTTTTACGTTTTCATCTATTTTTAAACGTTTTCGTCCGTTTTTTACCTTTTCGTCCGTTTTAATACGTTTTGTCCGTTTTTTACGTTCTCGTCCATTTTTATATGTTTTCATCTGTTTTTAAACGTTTTCGTCTGTTTTTTTACGTTTTTGTCCGTTTTTATACATTTTCGTTCATTTTTATACCTTTTCGTATTTTTTTTACATTTTCGGTTCTTATACGTTTTTATAAGCTTAGATTATACGTTTTTGTTCATTTTTTACGTATAAAAATGAATGAAAATGTATAAAATGAAAAAAAAACATATAAAAACGAACGAAAACATGAAAAAATATAAGAAAACGTTTAAAAACAGACAAAAATGTATAAAAACGGACGAAAACGTAAAAAAAGAAACAATAACGTATAAAAAGAACGAAAACGTAAAAAAAGGGACGAAATGAAAAAAACGGATGAAAACGCATACAAAAGGACGAAAACAGTTAAAAATGGACGAAAACATAAAAAAATGGACAAAAACACATAAAAACGGACTAAAACGGATAAAAATAGACAAAACGTATAAAAACGAACGAAAACGTAAAAAAACAGACAAAAACGTATAAAAAGGACGAAAACGTAAAAAAAACCGAATGAAAACGTAAAAAAAAAAAAAGGACGAAAACGTAAAAAAATGGACAAAAACGTAAAAAACGGACGAAAACGTTAAATAGAATTTATTTGGATAAAATTACACCACTGGACGCTTAGTCCTGTGGTTGGGGCGTTGGTTTTTGGGCAACAAGACCCGAGTTCTAGCATATGCTGCCATTTTTAATTCATTTAAAAAAAATGAGGAATAACGGTGCAAAAAATATTAACGGATGGACTAACGGGAAAATATTATTTAAACACTTAACGGTCAAACTAACGGCCCATCCAAAATAGGGACTAAATGAGTGCAAGGTTTCAAAAATACGTATCTTTGGTGTAATTAAAACGACTTAGGGACTAAACATGAAATCTGAACAAACCACAGGGACCAAACGTGTAATTTTTTCTATATAATAATGTTGTCGAAAGTATATCGAAGTGCCTATTTATAGAAAGATAATTAAATGCTCGTCGTAACGATATATATATATTTTTCCGCTTAATAATTAACGATTTGAAAGATATTAATATTTGAAAAAAAGGATGAAAGTGGTTTTTTAAATTGTTGAGATTAATCTCATCCATTATATCAAATAAAGATGGAGGGTGGAGATTAATCCCGTAAAAAAAGTTTGGTACTTAAATGATCTTAAATCGTAGTATAGATAAACAAACAACTCATTTGACTTTATAACGCCTAAACTTTATATATATTTTAAAAAAACAACATATATGTTGTTATTTATAGATATTATTATCAGTATAGATTAATTTCATGTATATGCACAAGATTATAAAATTCAAAATAAAAGCACGAGTTATCGTGATATTTAAATGATTACACGAGATTGTACATATATGAACAACTTACGTTATTCTTCTTTATGGGTTTAAGTAAGGATATCCCCCCTTTTTTTTTTTGTTTTTTTGTTTTTTTTTTTTTTACAATCTGCGATCAATAACGGCTCATGTTATTCCCTTTAATAAGTTTAACCCATGCGTAAATGGGTTTAATTTTAAATACGTCAAAAATGATTATTAACGGGAATATAAATATCAAAATGTAAGCACCGGTTACTGTGATGTGAAATTAAATATACTACATTATACTTATAAGAACGACTCATGTAATTCCTATTTAAAGTTTAAATAATGATATCCGGAAAATCATTTTCTAAAAAAACTTAATCTTTTAACTTCATTAAGGGTCGTTACATGCTATTAAAGACACATATTGTGTACAACTTGACATCAATAGTTAAATTTAAAAACAACATTAACCTGAATACCACGTCAGTTAAACATAGTTAAATCCTCCAATAACAAAATTTATACAAAATATTAATCGATATTAATACGAAATCAAAAAGTTTATGTAAAACCCCGAACATAATTATTAGGTTTACTTATTTCGCAATTACAAACCATTAAATGCGGTCAAATTCTTATAACCGGTCATTCTCTCCCACTCAATCTCATCTTAGGCTGCCCACAAAAGGGCTCCTCGATCAAGTGAGGATCGATTTGGTCGATCGATTACCTTTGTGTGGGGATTCAATCACCTCAATCGATCCCTCCAACTTGGTTAGCTACACGATCGATTGAAACAAAAAGCAAGGAAGAGAGTTGCCATGTGCATTTATTTATTGTGTGTGCTTTTTAGTGTTTAAATTAATATAAAAGTTATTTTTGTGGGGTATATTTTTTATAGTGTAGGTCGCCCTTACCGGGGCACCCAATCGCCTGAAGGTCGCTGGAGAGAGAAAGCTGGCGTGGCAAGGAAAATGGGGGGGATTGAATCCCCTTACTGTGACCAGCCTTATTGATTATCTTGATCTCTGATTCATATTAATCTTTTGTGTATTCATTTGGTTGAAATCGTATTAATAACAATCCACTTTGTAATCGTTTGAATGGTGATTTTCTTAATCCTACCGACTAGTTTGTTATTGATTTTGTGGTTGATTGTTGGTTGTTTTCTAAAGTCTGATACATTTTTTTTTAATATTCATTTTTAACGGCAATTTTAACCGTCTCACAACATGTACACCACAAATCTATCTCACATGTCCTAACCAAGACTTGAAGTCATAACCATTTGGTTGGGGAGTTTCTCACACCACATGGGGTACCATTGGGACATATACTATCTTACAACCTTATTAATCATGTTGTCTCATGTAACAATGAGAAAGATGCTAGCTCACAACACAACTTATACCACTCAATAAAAGAACTCTAAGACCACTCACAACGGAGATGGTCAAAGCCACGTTAAAGCAGCGTTATGCGTTGAAAAAAAAGTGCTACAGTACCACGTTAAAGCAGCGTTATGCGTTGTGAGTGTTTGAGTTAACGCTACGTTAAGGGGGTGCGTTAAAAAAAAATTCACTTTGCCCCATTTTAAGGGTAGTTTGTGTAAAAAAATATTTGATTTAAAGGTGAGTTAAGGTGTGTTAAAACCAAGTTAACCGTTGGGTGTGTTAAAGCTGAGTTAAGTTAAGGTGTGTTAAAGCTGACGTGGCATGCCTTAAATTTTAAAGCTGAGTTAACTGTTGTGAGTAGCCTAAGTGATTAGGTGGGAACAAAGCTTGAACCTGTAGCATTCAGATCATGAACATATGATGATATGATTTATAACTTTTATATAACTAGCTTTTATTGAACTGTCTAATACTTTTATCTCTTTAATATAAGAGTAAACTCCAAAATACATCCATGTGGTTTACCCCATTTTGCACCATACATCCCTCTCGAAAAAGTTGCAACATACACATCCTTCGTTAGTAAAAGTTAACCAATATACATCCTCCGTTAGTAAAAGTTAACCAATATACATCCACGAGGACGAACGGTGCAAATTTTGTGTCGTTAACTTGAACACGTGGCAGTTAAGTAAGGGTATTTCTGTCATTTTATTGTTCCATCTACTTCACCCCTTTTCTTCTACAAATCCGGATCTAGAAGCACAAATCCACAAACACAAACACAAATCCAAATCCACAAATCCAGATCCAGAAACACAAATCCAAAAACTCTTATCGTAACACATGTAAAATGACAATGATTATAATAGTACATGTAAAACCTTTCAATGGTAGTGCATGTAAAATCATTTATTTCGATGTGTACATAGAAAACAGATCTGTACTATATTAAACATAATAATTTCAATTTCCACAAATTTACTCCAACAAAACCATCTTCGATCTGTACTATATTAAACAACAATCTTAACAACTAGTTTCACGTAATTTAATTCCGTACAATCTGAGATTTCCACTTATCTCCAAAACTCTTATCGTCGCGATTGTGTTCTAGATCTATGATGGGTTATGTTCAAAGACTTAAAGTCTTTAAACTTTAAAGAGTATACTCTTTGAACGAATCTGAGATCTTGTCGCCTTTGTTGTTTGATAAGAAACAAAGAAGTGGAGGATTTGTGTTTGTGTTTTTTGGATTTATGTTTGTGGTTTGTGGTTTGGATTTGTGTTTCTGGATTTGTGTTTCTGTTTTTGTGTTTCTGTTTTTGGATTTGTGTTTCTGGATTTGGATTTGTGGATTTGGATTTGTGTATGTGTTTGTGGATTTGTGTTTCTGGAACTGGATTTGTAGAAGAAAGGGGTGAAGTAGATGGAACAATAAAATGACAGAAATACCCTTACTTAACTGTCACGTGTCCAAGTTAACGACACAAAATTTGCACCGTTCGTCCTCGTGGATGTATATTGGTTAACTTTTACTAACGGAAGATGTGTATGTTGCAACTTTTTCGAGAGGGATGTATGGTGCGAAATGGGGTAAACCACAGGGATGTATTTTGGAGTTTACTCTTAATATAATTTGAATTTGGTTGCTTCCTTACTGCTGGCAAGCACACTAAACTAGCAACAAAAAATATAGACAAATTAACCATTTAAAGTGATAATAGGCTTGTGACAATCATCCATAAAATGTGAGGTTTTAAGCTCAATTCAAATTTGTTGCAAACAACCCTGATGTCGACACTTTGTGGACACTTCAAGTTTCATATGTTCCAACTTGTGATAGATCATTCTCTGATTTGGTGTAATATATTTTCATAGTTTCACCAAAAACAATAATAATAATAAAAAATCCCAAAAAGAGGAAGGGTTTACTTGGTTAATGTATGTATAGTGGTGGGCTCAATACTCATAGATTAATCAGCCAAACCGTCAAAAATCAACTATGGGGTCTAATAGGAAATAAGCAATACCAAAACCAAGAGATAGCATAAGACCAAGTACATCTCTACAGTAGCCAACTAGACACTATCAGACAGAGTTTTAAAGGCACATATTGTTGTGGCAGCCAATGAACACTGCAACGCCAAAATTAAATAAATTTTAGAAAATCTTATAACCATAATCTCAACATCCAATAAGTTTTGAGTGCAACAGAGTACAGACCAGCTTTAACCCCTTTTGGACTGGTTCAGATGCTCAAAACAACTACTTTGGCGATAATTTTAGAGCTATGAGTCTATCTCTAGCTTCTTGTGAGTGGTTATCTAAACATCTAAAGGATGCGTCGATATTTCTTGCGTCAGTACATATATACAAGAGAGTTTTATGATGTGGACCTGTATATCAAATCTGGGACTAAAAAGATCAACAAACGTATGTGGTCATCATATATGTTGGTTGGTGTAAGTAGTTGTAGCCAACTCTTGTTTGATTCTGAGAAATTTCCTGTTCAAGGGATACTACTCATGTACATGTAATATACATGTGGGGATCAAGTTAGGTGAAGATTGCAATTGATTAGATAGCCGAGGACACTCAGATTAGGCAGACAATATTTGATGCTTCAACACCAGAATATTCAAAAAATATAACCAAAGAAATCAGTGTAAAAAAAAAACAACTAGCAACTTAACATTAATGCATTAGCATCATCAATCTTGACAAGAATTCCAAATAAAGTTGAGTGACTATAAATTAAATGCATCTACAAGGCATGTATTTAAATATTACATTCAACAACGTTTAATTTCAACCACTAATATTACGTTCGACAATGTTTAGTTTCAATCACTAAAACGTTCAAAAATGATTTCTACGAGTGTTGATGTGTTTGAGAAGCGTTGCAGATCTTTACACATCTTCAACTTTTTATCATCAGAATCCTTTTTAGTGATTATCCTCACCTTTTTTAAGCACGGGTGACTTGGCCATCATAAGAGTCACAAACTCCAAAATAAGCTTCGGGTATCCAATAAATTCAATCTCAAATTCCTTCAGATTTTCCAAACTAATATCGGAATAATAATGTTCCGCAGCTTTGTATATCTCATATTCCTTATAAGCTGCTGAAGACCTAGCATTCTAGCTATATGAATGGTATTTCTTGTGTCAGTGTATTGTGGAATGAGAACAAAATACAAATAGGACAAAAAATAGTTTGCGTTATTTACCCGTAGCTTGATTATTTCCAAGTTTGGAGAGCTTTTCATCAAAAGAGCAACAAAACGCAATTCCTCTATGCCGTCGAAAGACATATCCTCTAACCAAATGTATTTGAGGTGGACTAATGAGGTTGGAGGTATTAGTCGATATATGTATATGTACTCATGTCTCATTGTATTTTCCATGTATATTTTGTAGTTCTCAGCCCATAGGCCTTGTAGCCCAATATAGTTTGTAGTAGGGCAACACCGTGTGTATTATTCTATATATTGGCATGAATGATCAGTTGAGAGGCAAGGGGAATACCTGCCTTATTTCATGGTATCAGAGCCTATTCTCTCCTAAAATACCTCTCATCTTCTCTCTCCAATCAAAATACACGACTTTTTTTTTCTCTCTAACCCTAATCAGCCACCTCTCCCATGGCTATTGACGGCAACCCTCCTCCAACAACTGTTAACATGGAGAAGCCCTTCGGGGTCACCAACATCAAGTCTCACGTTCCCCTCGTGCTAGATCTTGATCAACTCAATTATGATGCATGGTGTGAACTCTTCACATCCCATTGTCACAGCTTTGGGGTTCATGGCTTATTGGATGGCTCGCTCACATCCACCAGTGACACCGCTAGCGAATGGAAGAAACTTGACTCGTTGGTTAAAGTGTGGATCTATGGCACTATCTCCACCTCTCTATTGCAAACCGTTCTCAAAAGAAACGTCACAGCCAAGGATGTCTGGAAGAGTCTAGCTGATCTTTTTCACGATAACAAAGAGGCTCGCTCCATGGAACTTCATGAAGAGCTCCGGTCTTTGGAGATCGGATCTCTTTCCATCGCTGAATACTTTAAGAAGATAAAGGTTATCTCTGATCTCCTCTCCAACATTGATTCTCCAGTTTCTGAGAAGAACTTACTCATGTACGCTGCTAATGGCTTGACTGATAAATATGAGCATGTGGCTAGTATCATACGCCACACTAAAACCCCTTTAACACTCCTGGAGGCTCGTTCTATGCTCCTTCTTGAAGAGTCTTGTCTCAGCCGCAAACAAGGACGTGACTCAGCCCGCGACACCCCTTCCTCCTCCACTGTTTTGTTGGCCTCTGGATCTGGTACAAACAAAGGACGTAATAACAAAGAGTTCTGTAGGAATTTTCAGCGAGGTTTTTGCAGGTTTGGTGAGACCTGTCGGTTTGTTCATGCACATAGGTCTCAAAATGGTAAATCTCCACAGTTGGGTTCCCAGTCCCGCTCTACTGCTTCTCAGCCTCATGCTCGTGGGCCACAGCCTACCTTTCGGCCCAACAACAGAGCCTTGTGGCCTGGACAACCCACTTTACCACAGGCCCATGTCACTAATTCAACCAGTGGTCTTCTAGGTCCAGCCCCATACTCCTACTCGCCATATGGTACTGTGGATCAACCAACAGCTATCCCGCGTGCCTTCAATGCTACCACCCTTCGCTACGCGGACAACAACGATGATTCGGGGTGGTATATGGACACCGGTGCAACCTCACATCTCTCGGCGGACGCAGGTAATCTCACATCTATTTTTAATAAACGCATTAACACATCTATCGTTGTTGGTAATGGGGCAACTATCCCGGTTACCACCTCTGGCCATTGCATTTTGCCATCTTTACATCGTCCTTTATACCTTCAAAATGTCCTTGTTACACCTCATATAATCAAGAACTTAATTTCTGTCCGGCAATTTACCCGTGATAACTTATGTAGCATTGAATTTGATCCTTTTGGCTTTTCTGTGAAGGATTACCGGACGCGTCGTCTACTCCTCCGATGTGATAGCACCGGGGACCTTTACCCATTCCACACATCCACTACCACCCCTACAGCTTTATTATCTTGCACTCAATCAACGTGGCATCAAAGACTCGGGCATCCTAGCAATGATGTTCTACGTTTTTTAGTTTCAAATAAATTTATTTCGTGTAATAAAACACAGTCTTCTACTTTGTGCCATGCTTCCCAACTTGGTAAGCATGTAAGACATCCTTTTATGCATTCTACTTCTATTGTCGCAAACACTTTTGATATTGTACACTCGGATGTGTGGACTTCACCCATTCCAAGTGTTAGTGGTTTCAAATATTATGTTATTTTTCTTGATCATTTCTCTCATTTTCTATGGGTTTACCCACTTCATAAGAAGAGTGATGCATTTAGTAAGTTTCTACAGTTTCGTGCCTATGTGAAAACGCAATTTATCAAAGAAATAAAATCATTCCAATGTGACCACGGGGGTGAGTTCGATAACACACCACAACACGATCTCTTTAAAGCCAACGGGATCCAATTCCGTTTCTCATGCCCCAAAACATCCCAACAAAACGGAAAGTCGGAACGCATGATTAGAACCATTAACAACTTTATACGCACACTCCTCTTCCAAGCTCACTTACCACCACAATATTGGACTGAAGCACTCTTCATGGCTACGCATCTCCTTAACATCCTTCCCTCCACTGCTATCAAAAATGAAATCCCATTTACTAAACTTTTCAACAAACAACCCTCATACACTCACCTTCGTGTCTTTGGTTGCCTATGCTATCCTTATATACACACCACCCATAAGCTTCAAGCTCGCTCTACACCATGTGTATTCCTTGGCTATCCAACCAACCACCGTGGCTTCCGTTGCCTAAACCTCACCACCAATAAAATTATCTTATCGCGCCATGTTAACTTTGAAGAATCCGTCTTTCCGTTTGGTTCCGTCACCCCAACAAACCCCCCATCCTATGATTTTCTAAACGCACAAGACATACCCTCCACCCTACAACTTAAACTCCTCACCTCACCAACTATAACACCCACGCCTCCCCATAATCCAAGCCAAGTCCAACAAACACATGACACCCCCCACAGTACTCCTATTGCTCGGCCTCACACCACAACTAACACCTCGACCCAACAACCTATTCCACTTCCACCAGAGGCACAACCAGCCCACCAACCCAACATCCCACCCCATCAGCCCGACACAAATAACACTTCCACCACCCACCAGCCCACTCCAGATCCTCAGTCTCACTCACAACAGCCCATTAACACCATTCCAAACCACAACACAACCCCTCGTCACCCCATGGTCACACGCTCACAAGTTGGCATAACAAAACCTACTAATCGCTTCACTCTTCACACGTCCACTTTGTCTCCCATTCCTAAATCTCATATTCATGCTTCTCATAATCCTCATTGGCAAAATGCTATGCAAGATGAATTTAACGCGTTAATTAAAAATGGAACGTGGGTTCTTGTCCCGCGCCCGCCTAATGTGAATGTTGTACGGTCTATGTGGCTTTTCAAACATAAATTTAATGCAGATGGAACACTTAGCAGGTATAAAGCTCGACTTGTAGCCAACGGGAAAAGTCAACAGCCAGGCATCGATTGTGATGAAACTTTCAGCCCCGTTGTCAAACCTGCCACGATACGTACTGTCCTTAGCCTTGCAGTGTCCCGTCAATGGCCTATACATCAGCTTGACGTGAAGAATGCTTTCCTTCATGGTGAGCTTAGTGAGACTGTCTACATGCATCAGCCGCTTGGTTTCACTGACCCCACACACCCAGATTATGTGTGTCACTTACAGCGCTCCCTATATGGCCTGAAACAGGAACCCAGAGCATGGTTTCAGCGTTTTGCCAGTTATGTAGTTCGTGTCGGTTTCTATCACAGTAAAACTGACACTTCTCTCTTCATATTTCGAAGAGGCAGTGATACAACTTATCTATTACTTTATGTTGATGATATCATACTGACAACTTCTTCCTTAGATTTCCTGCAGCGCATTATTTCATCTCTACATGGAGAGTTTGCTATGACAGATCTTGGGCCGCTAAATTATTTTTTGGGTATTGCTGCAACTCGTACCCCTAACGGCATCTTTCTTTCTCAGTCCAAATATGCCACACAAATTTTAGAGAGGGCAAATATGCTAAACTGTAACCCCTGCCGGACCCCAGTTGACACAAAGAAGAAGCTTGGTCCTGAAGGACCTCCAGTTTCCGATCCTACGCACTATCGTAGTCTCGCCGGAGCTCTGCAATATCTCACCTTCACACGGCCCGATTTATCTTATGCAGTCCAGCAGCTATGCCTCTACATGCACGATCCTCGCAAGCCACATTTCCACGCTATGAAGCGTGTTCTTCGTTATCTTCAGGGCATAATTGATCTTGGCTTACAGTTATTCAGGTCTTCTACATCACAACTGAATGCTTATTCTGATGCTGACTGGGCAGGCTGTCCAGCTACTCTTCGGTCTACTTCTGGATACTGTGTTTTCCTTGGTGACAACCTTCTCTCATGGTCCACTAAACGCCAAGAGACATTGTCTCGCTCCAGTGCAGAGGCTGAATACCGAGGAGTTGCGAATGCCGTAGCTGAGACATCTTGGGTTCGCAACCTTCTCCGTGAGTTACACACACCCATTTCTACAGCCACTTTAGTCTATTGTGATAATGTTAGCGCGGTATACATGTCCGCAAATCCGGTGCAACATCAGCGCACCAAGCACATCGAGATCGACATTCATTTTGTTCGAGACAAGGTGGCGGCTGGTCATGTTCGTGTTCTTCATGTTCCATCACGTTTTCAGTATGCAGATATCTTTACCAAAGGCCTTCCTTACCAGCTGTTTGTGGATTTTCGATCCAGTTTGAGCGTCCGTAAATCTCCCGCTCCAACTGCGGGGGTGTATTAGTCGATATATGTATATGTACTCATGTCTCATTGTATTTTCCATGTATATTTTGTAGTTCTCAGCCCATAGGCCTTGTAGCCCAATATAGTTTGTAGTAGGGCAACACCGTGTGTATTATTCTATATATTGGCAAGAATGATCAGTTGAGAGGCAAGGGGAATACCTGCCTTATTTCAGGAGGCTCTCGTGGATCCGTGCCTAGACCAAAACACTTGAACCATAGCCAAAACAAAGATTAAAAACTAAACTTTTTCTCAAAAGTTAAATCTATTATATATCGTTTGGAAAGACAAAATTACCGCAAGCTCCCAAAGGCTAAATGTCAACTCTTCAATCATAGGTACACACTTAAATAGGTCAAATAGGGTGGAAGTGTCATCGTCATCACCGTAATTAGCAACGAATACATTAGCTGTGCCAGCATGCTGCACCAGCCAGTGTACAATATTCATATATGCTATGAAAGCTCATGAAAATCAATTTTATTTTAAAAACATACCAATGTGAGGCTTTTGGGTAATGGACAATTAGATAAGAAAGGTAGGAGCTTTTCCTTATGTATGTCTACCAGTTCCAAGTGCAAGGTTGAGAGGCTTCCAAATCCATTTGATACTGGTTCAAGGTTAAGATCACAACCCTGGAGGTATAGGTCTGTCAACTCATGCAACGAGAAGACAGATAATGGTAACCTATACTCAGAATTCAACTTAAGTGTTAACTTCTTGACAGTATTTTTCCTCGACAAAAGAGTTATTATGTGGTCAATTTCAACACAGCTGCTGTCTGCTTCTATGTCAAGGGTGAACTCAAGTATCGGACCCTTGTGCGCTAACAAAACTTGATATACGGCATAGAAAAATTTACGCCTCTTGTTCATCCCTTTCCTTGTACTTAAATAGTTAAAGTTTCGTTCCATAACAGACACCTTATTATCAACAGTTGATGCTGCAAACATATCCTCATTAAACACAAGTTTAGGCATTTTGGTCCAACTATATCTCCATTCCCGGGAAAGGATACTTGTCCTCACTGAATCTTTAATCGGTACAAGACATAGTATGTTTTCAATTATGGTTTGCGGAAGATTGCTAATTTTTGTTGAAGACAGACGTGTTCGAGGTCGATGGTTCATCTTAAGATATTCTTTTTGGACCAATAATAAGTAATACTGCAAAAACCAGTTCAAGATAAATTGTAAGCTTAATAGATCAGAGCATTCAGGTGAGTTGCGATCCCTTAGAAAGGGGATGCAAATTAAAAAGTCTAGAAAGTATTTTAGACCATCAGATTAGTCAAATAGTCAACATATTTAGATCTAACGGTTCTTATTTAAATTGAAAAAAATAACACACTCCCAAGGATACAATAGTAATTTTACAATTAAAAATCACTCATACCACTCTCTTTCCCTCCATCAACACACACAGTTACTCACACTTCCTCTCTCTATTTTCGATCAAATCAAATCCACTCTCTTCGACGCTCTCTCTCTCTCTCTCTCACTCTCTTCGACGCTTTCTCTCTCTCTCTCTCTCTCTCTCTCTCTCTCTCTCTCTATTTTCAATTAAATTTTGGGGGAAATTTTAGGGTTTTATTTCCGATTATATTTCCGATTAAAATTTGGGGAGAATCACAATACTCGAAGATGAATCAACTTGGTAAGTTTATTTCCGATTATGTTTTAATTTTGTTTTAGAATAAAGTCGAAGAATTAGGGTTTTTTAGAATGTAGTCGATTAATTAGTGTTTTTTAGAATGTAGTCGATTAATTAGGGTTTTATAGAATGTAGTTGAAGAATTAGGGTGTTTTTATAAAATTATGATTTTAATTTTTTTTTAAATAATTTTTTTTAGAATCTGGAAGCAATGATTTGTTCGTCAGTTATGTTTTTTTTTTTTTTTTTTTTTATAATTTTTTTTAGAATCTGGAAGCAATGTTTTTGGCATTGAAAATATGTTATTTTTAATTTTAAGTAGGTTCATCAGTTATTAATTGAAAGTAGGTTCATCAATTTTGCTTGTTATATTAGAATAAGTTGATAATAATATTTTGTGTTGAAAGTAGGTTCATCAATTTTAAGTTGGTTCATCAGTTATTAAGTGTTTGATTCAGCTTATCTGGCTGGCATTGTGGCTCTATATATGATTTTTTTTGGTTAATCAATTATTGTCCTTATTATATGATTTTTTTTTTTTTTTTTTTTTTTTTTTTTTTTTTTTTTTTTTTTTTTTTTTTTAGAATCTGGAAGCAATAAGCAAACAGAGAGGAGATCCAAACAATTCCATGACCGACCAGCTCTAAAAGGTATGAAACCGTGATTTCAGTTATGTTTCAGTTTTGGTTCATCAATTATTGTCCTTATTACATGGTTCATCAATTATTGTGCTTATTATATGATTTCAGTTATATTTCAGTTTTTGATTCATCAGTTTGCTTATTATTTTTAATTGTAAGTAGGTTCATCAGTTGATAATCAAATTTTGCGTTTAAAAAGTAAATTCATCAGTTAGCATCAGTTAACTGATGTGTTTTGGTTCATCAGTTAGTGTCGGTTAACGTCAGATGTCTTAAATTTACTTTTCAAACGCAAAATTTTATGTATATTAAATTTATGTTCATCAATATTGTTAGCGATCTAAGGTTCATCAATTATTTGTCCTGTGTTATGTGTTTTTGGTTCATCAGTTTATTGGTTCATCAGTTTATTTTGTTGTTGTATGTGTTGTGTTTTTTGGTTCATCAATAAACTGATGAACCAAAAAATAAACTGATAACCAATAAACCAATTTTTGGTTCATCAGTTTATTTTGTTGTGGTATGTGTTATGTGTTGTTTGGTTCATCAATATTGTTAGCGATCTAAGGTTCATCAATTATTTGTGCTGGTGTTATGTGTTTTTGGTTCATCAGTTTATTGGTTCATCAGTTTATTTTGTTGTTGTATGTGTTGTGTTTTTTGGTTCATCAGTAAACTGATGAACCAATAAATTGATAACCAATAAACCAATTTTTGGTTCATCAGTTTATTTTGTTGTGGTATGTGTTATGTGTTGTTTGGTTCATCAGTTTATTTTGTTGTGGTATGTGTTATGTGTTGTGGTATGTGTTATGTGTTTTTGGTTCATCAATTTTATGTATATTAAATTTATGTTCATCAATATTGTTTTTGGTTCATCAATTATTTAGATTGCTAAAAATTATTTGTCCTGGTGTTATGTGTTTTAGGTTCATCAATTATTTGTCCTGGTTACCGTTATGTCTATGTGTTTTGGTTCATCAGTTAGTGTCGGTTAACGTTGGATGTCTTTCAAACTGTTTTGGTTCATCAGTTAGCGTCAGTTGTGTTTCAAAGCTTTAGGTTCATCAGTTATTTCGTATTCAAAGTATGTTCATCAGTTGATGTTTGTTTTTTTTATGTATAGGTAATGACACCAAAAAAGCAAAGTTGCCGATCACTTTAAAAGCTTATTCTCCCAGTGACGATGACTTTGTTGATGATGCATTTGGTCGTGCCAAACCTAATGTGTCTAAAAAACTTGCAACCATTTCTACCTCTAAACCTTCTTCTTCAGCTAAACCTTCTAAACCAAATCTCTCTAAAGACCTTAAGCCGCAATTAAATCTTCTCCAACCTTCCAAACAAAAAAAAAATTCCAGTGGTTAAGATAAAAAATTTTCCTGGTCCATTATACGAGCTCATTCAGACAATTACTGAGGATCAGAAAGAAGCTATTACAAGTTTGGGTTTTGAATCACTGTTGGAGTTTCAAATAAATGTAACAACATATCGTTTGGGTCATTGGTTGCTGACTAAGTTTGATGGTTTATCGGGAACTCTAAAAGTATTTGGTGAAAACATACAAAAAACGCATGAATTGGTTCACCAAACATTCGGGTTTCCAATGGGCACATTGGCGGTTGATGTGCGAGATATTTTAAAAGAAAGGTCAAATGTAACCTATAGAGAATGGAAAGACCAGTTCAAGAAAGTTCCTAGATTGTATGCTAACAAACTGATGGAACTAATGAGGAATCAAATTAGGAGAAATTATAGTGAGAATCTATTTAAGATAAACTTTCTAGTTCTCTTTTGTACTATTATGTCCTATGTTACCACAACCGGGAATCTCAATCTAGGAGTCATCCCATCTCTTATCGACCTTGAGAAGGTAAGAGAAATGGATTGGTGCCAATATGTGGTTGATTATCTCATGAAGGAAAGGTTAGCATGGAAACCCGGGAAACGGTTCTATGGACTACTCTTGGTGCTAGAGGTAATTACTAAATTTTTTTAATCTTATTTTTATATGTTATGTTACCTTTGGTTCATCAATTAGCTTATATGTGTTTATCAATTAGGCTAATCAGTTGTGTTATGTTAGGCTCATCAGTTATGTTAGGCACATCAGTTGTCATAGGTTCATCAGTTGTGTTATGTTAGGCTCATCAGTTATGTTAATACAAATAGCGTCTCAAAAACGTTATTTATATTCTTTAATCTTTCATTAGTTTTGTTAATGACAAATATAAGGAATATCTTTTAGCAAATAATAAATACTAGCTTAAGTCTCTTAAGTACACATTTTACACTTCACATATTAACTAAGAATTACAAGTTTAGTTACTTGTTTCCTTAAAAGGAAACTTTAATTCTAAAACCATTCCATGACATCATTGCATGCATCACATAGAAGATCTTTGATATATCTTGGTTAGATTTGCAAGATACATAGTTGACATTTGAAGATCTTGGATGATTTGGTAAGATACAACTAAGATATGGTTAGAGACAACTATACCTTAGCTGTCATGTCCTACGGATCCAAATCACATAAGGGACGGATCCCTTGTGAGGGATCCGTGGGATCCGTGAGCTGAAGATCAGCTTGCCTATAAATAGGAAGCTGATCATTTGGCTCTCTCATCACTCATATAGCTTTAACACACATATTCATTCAGTACATATCTTACTAACATCATTCATAGTTGCATTTCACTTTGATCTTTCATTTTGTAGAAAGGAGATCAAGCATTCAAGGATCTACAGA
This sequence comes from Artemisia tridentata subsp. tridentata, assembly GCA_021014915.2. Taxonomy (NCBI): domain Eukaryota; kingdom Viridiplantae; phylum Streptophyta; class Magnoliopsida; order Asterales; family Asteraceae; genus Artemisia; species Artemisia tridentata. The sequence continues at coordinate 202,089,948 of CP139501.1, read as the reverse complement.
ACCGTAATCCTTTAGTTGCATTACTGTGTGATATTGTAGTTTGTTTCACACATCATATCTATCATTTGTAATCAGTGAGTGTGGTTAGTGCTTTAGTCCTTAAAGCACAAGGAGTGTAGGGAGTAGTTGTACCCGTGTAAAGAACTCGACATCTAGCTTAGTGTCGGTAAAGTAAATAGGCGACATCAGGTTGGTTCTACCTTGTGAAAGAACCCGGTGTTTAGCTTAGTACCGGAAAAGGAAGTAAGCGACGTGTAAAGGTTTTCTCCGCCTGGAAAAGGAGTTTGTTTCTTAGTGAAAGATAAACTCTCGAGTAGGAAACTCGGGGAGTGGAGTAGGGCAAGGAAGAGAGTCCTTGTAGCCGAACCACTATAAACAACAGTGTCGTGTGGTTTGATCTTTCCTCTCTTTATCTTTTGTTTATATTGTGTGATTATTTATTTGTGATTGTTTCCTTTGAAATTAACATATAGTAACAAAGCAAAGAAAACTTTAAAACGGTAAAAACTATTCAACCCCCCTTCTAGTTTTCCACAAGTTATGTTAGGCTCATCAGTTGTCATTGGTTCATCAGTTATCAGTTATGTTAGGCTCATCAGTTGTCATAGGTTCATCAGTTGTGTTATGTTAGGTTCATCAGTTATGTTAGGCTCATCAGTTATGTTAGGCTCATCAGTTGTGTTAGGCTCATCAGTTATCATATGTTCATCAGTTGGGTTCATCAGTTGTTCAGCATCTTTTTGTCTTGTGTTATCTTAGATTCATCAGTTGTTGTTCATCATCTTTTTTTAATCTACCTTTATCTTAAAAATGCAGGTGATATTCGCCAATTCACTTCTCCAAAACCCAAAATACCCAGCGTTTGAGTACTGGAAAACAGAAACAATGCAAGAATTGGAGGAGATGATGTTTGGGAAATGTCGAAAACCAAGGACTCCTAAAGCAGCTAAGACAGAGGAGGAAGAGGAAGAGTTGGAGAAAGAAGAAGAAGAAGAAACGAAGGATGATGATGATGATGAAGAAGAAGAGATTGGGAAAGATGATGATGGAGAGAATGAGAACGATGATGATGCAGAGAACTTAGAGATAGAGAATGAAAAAAATGATGAGGAAGAAGAAGAGACTGAGAAAGATGATGAGAAAGAAGAAGAGACTGATAAAGATGATGAAGATGAGGTTGAGAATGAGGAAGATGTTGTTTATGATGAAAGAGCTGATATGCGTAAGAATTTAAATATTTATTAAACTATGATTATATTAGGTTCATCAATTAATATATGTTTTAAAATTTAATTCTAACAATTTAACAGATGATGAGAAAGAGAAAGATGCTGTTGATGATGAACAAGAAGAGATAGAAAAGGTTGTAGAACCCTCAAACAAACCGAAATGGTCAAGAAACCATATTT